>CM038709.1:47054201-47169201 GCA_021613375.1 Megaleporinus macrocephalus
TGCAAGGATGGATTTAGACCCAGATCAGTTCCACATGGATGAGCGAGTCCAGAGAATGTCACGAAAGCATTCCCCGGACCAGAACGCTGCCTCCTACACGCTGTCTTAGGGTCATAATAATGTGACTCGACTCGGGAAGCATTAGAGCAAGATGGTGTCCTCAGTATTGATTGGTTGGGATTTATGACCCTTTTTTGTGGCATTCAGGCTCAAAAGTGGCTCCAAATTGTTATAAAAACGTTAAACCTGCCGTCTGAGCTGGAGAAGTGCTTCCCAGAGTCTGGAAAGGCGTTTTCTGAACACCCTCTAACTCCCCGGTGACCTGAACGTCTCGGGCGTCCAGTGAAAACTCAGCATTGTGTGAAGTAATGTGTTCCCACACATCGTGTTTATTCCTCCGCCAGTAAATATTTGTAGAACGGGACACTTTTCTCCTCAGTGGAGGCGCTGCAAGGAGTATCAACACCAAGCAGTGAACACTCCGAGACTCTGTATGTATTATTAATTTATTTTTATTGAGTTTTGTGACAAAGTGATACAGCAATGCAATTAGGAGAGAAAAAAAGAGATGTATAAAGCAAAAGATGTATACACCTAAACCCCTTATACCCCCTCCCTTCCTATTTTCAACCATTTCTCAGAAACCCAAACCATTATCAGGCCGCCCCCCCTCCAAATAAAAAAAATAAAGGACAAAAGAAGATAGTAAAATAGAAAAAAATGGATTTAAAAATAAATTAATCAATCAATAAATAAAAAAATATTAAAAAAAAAGAAAAAGAAATAAATAAAAACACATTCTGGCTCTGTATGTATTTTTATTTCAATCCCACCCTCCCTATTTTCAAACATTTCTCAGAAACCCAAACCATTATCAGGCAGGGCCCCCCAAATAACAAAAAAAAAGAAAAAAAAAAAAGAAAAAAAAGTAAAATAGAAAAAAATGAATTTAAAAATAAATGAATGAATCAATCAATAGAAAAAATATATAAAAAATAAAAATAAATAAATAAAAATACAGTCTGGCTCTGTTTGTATTTTTATTTTATTGAGTTTTGTGACAAGGTGATACAACAATGCAATTAGGAGAGAAAAAAAGGAGATATATAAAACAAAAGATGTATACACCTAAACCCCTAATCCCACCCTCCCTATTTTCAACCATTTCTCAGAAACCCAAACCATAATCAGGCAGCCCCCCCCCCCCCCAAAAAAAAATAAAATAAAAAAAATTAAGGAAAAAAGAAGAAAAAAATTGGATTTAAAAATAAATGAATCAATCAATAAATTAAAAAAATATAAAAAATAAAAATAAATAAATAAAAACACATTCTGGCTCTGTATGTATTTACTACATTATAATGAAACATGGCCGGAGCTGCTCGACCTTGAGACCTTTCATGTCTCCTGAGATATAATAAATGGGAGAGAAACCCGTGCGGGGTGTACCGGCGGAGTTCAACAAGTGCCAGAACACGACTCTAAAATTCTTTGAACTCCGTCCTGTGACGCTTCCACGGCAACACAAAAGCTCCCTCTGTGCGGCGAGTCTGTGTGGCCTCTTTAAGCACAGTCTCCTCTGAAGGGCGGCTGCGTTCAGACTGTTCTAGCTCTGAACTTGCGAACTTCAGGAACTGCTGCTGCTGCTTTTAGCTGCTTTGCTCCTGGAATTAAACCTTCAGGCCTGATACGTCTTCAACCAGGAACGTCAAGCAAACGAGCTTTGAAAGGATTCGACTCATTCCTCTGTTTGATAAACACAGTAACACAGGGAGCCGGCGGAGTTCGGACTGCGCACGCTGGAAACAACACATCACATCATCACTGTTCAAAGAAAAACATGTATTTAATGTATTCATTAGTCTGTATTATTTAATCACCACAGCTGCTATTTATATCCTGTGAAAGTTTGATGATGAATGGACCAATAGAAATGCTCCAAAATCACTTTAAACCACTTTAAACACCTCACTATATCTCCACCCACTGTCCACTGTATCAGCTCCACTGACCATACAGGACCTCCACTCACTGTCCACTGTATCAGCTCCACTGACCATACAGGACCTCCACCCACTGTCCACTGTATCAGCTCCACTGACCATACAGGACCTCCACTCACTGTCCACTGTATCAGCTCCACTGACCATACAGGACCTCCACTCACTGTCCACTGTATCAGCTCCACTGACCATACAGGACCTCCACTCACTGTCCACTGTATCAGCTCCACTGACCATACAGGACCTCCACTCACTGTCCACTGTATCAGCTCCACTGACCATACAGGACCTCCACTCACTGTCCACTGTATCAGCTCCACTGACCATACAGGACCTCCACTCACTGTCCACTGTATCAGCTCCACTGACCATACAGGACCTCCACTCACTGTCCACTGTATCAGCTCCACTGACCATACAGGACCTCCACTCACTGTCCACTGTATCAGCTCCACTGACCATACAGGACCTCCACTCACTGTCCACTGTATCAGCTCCACTGAGTGTAGATACGAGGAGGTGGTGACTATAATAATAATAAGCTTTTATTAGATGAATATACTTCTGCTATATGAAAATACCCACGGAGAACGAACCCCCCCCCCCCGCCCCTTGAATTATTATATATATTAATTAATATGCAAATGATAAAAATAGACAGTTGCTGGCCTCATTTGCTACAATCACCTCTTGATCTGAGACATTTTCCATCAACTTCATAGTGTCTTTTTTCATAATTTCAACACTGAAAATGAATAAACCAAGTCCTGCTGGTTTAGGATGCTGTGAGAGAAAGGCTAGACTTCTTCTCACTAAACATAAAAATGAATTTAAAGACACAGCAACACCTAGTGTGATAAAATTGATTCTACATTTCAGTAAATAATCTTTATTTTTATTGTTTCATTGGCCGAGCCCACAGCGAGATGTCCTGGTACTCTGAAGTCTTTCTCTCTCTCTCTCTCTCTCTCTCTCTCTTTCTCTCTGTTTTCTCTCTTTTTAGCCCATGTATCCGTTTACCCATGATTAATAATCTCAGCCAGGCAGCTCCCTGAAAGCGTGATGAAACGTTCCCCCTCGCTGACGTTCTCCAGGTAGACCCGGTTTTCTGAGGGCACGTTTGTTTGGTCAAGGACACATGAAGGCAAAGTCTGGGCTGGACTTTGAGTAATCTACTGATGTCTCCATTCCCACTGGCCAGCACACACGTGCGGTCGGACGCAGTAGGGCTGTTTAGAGAAAGTCACCTTGTGAAATTCTAGAGTTGTGAGTCAAACATCACGACAGCAACAGTGTGTCTCCAGCTGCACAGCCGTAGGGCTTAAATAATGGAGAAGCGCAAACGTTCTTTGCCTTTAAATATTAGTGTGATGTACTTCACTACTCATGTATATGAAAACTTAGTCCATTTAAACATGGTTGTGAGGTCACAGCATCACACTTCCATATGACCTCCCATTCAGTGTATGCTGGTTTAGCCCTGCCCATTTAGCGTATATTGGTTTGGCCCCACCCATTCGGCGTATATTGGTTTGGCCCCACCCATTCAGCATGTATTGGTTTGGCCCCACCCATTCAGCATGTATTGGTTTGGCCCAGCCCATTCATTGTATATTGGTTTGGCCCAGCTCATTCAGTGTATATTGGTTTGGCCCAGTCCATTCAGCATATGCTGGTTTGGCCCAGCCTATTCAGTATATATTGGTTTGGCCCAGCTCATTCAGTGTATTTTGGTTTGGCCCAGCCCATTCAGTATATATTGGTTTGGCCCAGCTCATTCAGTGTATATTGGTTTGGCCCAGTCCATTCCGCAAATGCTGGTTTGGCCCAGCCCATTCAGTATATATTGGTTTGGCCCTGCCCATTCAGTGTATATTGGTTTGGCCCAGCCCATTCAGTATATATTGGTTTGGCCCTGCCCATTCAGTGTATATTGGTTTGGCCCTGCCCATTCAGTGTATATTGGTTTGGCCCCTCTCACTCAGTGTATATTGGTTTGGCCCCGCGCATTCGGCGTATATTGGTTTGGCTCAGCCCATTCAGTGCATGCTGGTTTGGCCCTGCCTATTTAGTAAATACTGGTTTGGCCCTGCCCATTCAGTGTATGCTGGTTTAGCCCCGCCCAATCAACGTATTTTGGCTTGGCCCCACCCATTCAGTGTATATTGGTTTGGCCCCACCCATTCAGTGAATATTGGTTTAGCCCCGCCCATTCAACGTATTTTGGTTTGGCCCCACCCATTCAGTGTATATTGGTTTGGCCCAGCCCATTCAGCATATGCTAATTTGGCCCCGCCCATTTAGCTCACAGGATCTTCAAAGCACATAACAAACAAGGAAAGGTAGTTTGTTGTAGATGCTACTCGGTAATATCCCCATAAAGATTAACAGACTATACCATCACTAAACAAAAAAAAAATCGATTTTTATTTTTCTACATCATTTAAACGCAGCAGCTGCCGTTGACGACGTGTGAACATGTCATGATAAATGCGCCAACAGAAATGCTCCAAAATCAATTGGACAGAATTCTGGTTCCATTGACTTACATTAAAAGTAAAGAACATTTTTGGCCTCTCCTGTAAAGTTACTATTTTGGAGAGACTTTGGAGACCTCATTTGGGTTCGCCAATCTGGGCGTTAGTACCAAAATTCAGATCTTTGTTGCTGTTGATTGGGTTGATTTCCACCAATACGAAGGCCACAGTTTGGAGGTTTAACACTGCGTTTGCCTTCAATACCTACACATATCATCACTGTCCAAAGAAAACGTATATCTCTATTATAGGAACTTCACAGGAGAGGACCAAGTTAATGTAAAGAGGTTCCAGGTGATTTTGGAGCATTTCTATTGCTGGGGCACCGGACAAGGCATGAGGGTCTAGTGTGAGTACGGTCTAAAAGACTGGCTGCCTCTCTGTGGGATGTATGTGGCTTTCTGGGTCTCAATATGGCTTTAATTTAACGTAGCACTGGCAGAATAGGCTGTGACGTGCTGAGGAACTGAACAGTGGGTGTGTGTTGTTGGGTGGTGTGTGTATCTTCTTCAAAAACAATGGTTTTAAAATTTAGACATTGCACAACACAGTGCATCCAGTGTGCAACAGCCTAAAGGCAGCTATCTACATCTAAGACTACTTCTCTTAGCTTACTAGATCAGCCTGCATTGCCTGCAGTTTATTAGTTATCAAGTGTGACCTCCAGAGAGAGAGAGAGAGAGAGAGAGAGAGAGAGAGAGAGAGAGAGAGAGAGAGAGAGAGAGAGAGAGAGAGAAAGAAAGAGAAAGGAGAGGGAGGGTGGGCTGGAGAAGGAGCACAGAGAGGTTTGGGCATCCCACAGCAGGACTGGGTGTGAAAAATGAAGTCATTTTCGACCCAACCATTTTTGGTTCCCTCCCTGACCTTCACTCTCCTTTCAGTATCAGATGCCTTCGTCTCTTCTCTCTGGTGTAGTTAAAACGACGGCGGACGTTCCCCTTCCACCCCGCCCCGGCCCCCCCTGACAGTTATTTGATGAATCTCCTGCTCTTCTGTCCTTAAAGAGTTCATATGATGAAAACCTGAATCTTCTTTAGTGTGTTATGGGTGTGAAAAAGACTTCTTTTATGTTCATCCTGGTTATGATGTCACACATTTCCATATAACTACCCTTTACAGCTTTTAGCAGCTCCACCCATTCAGTCTGCAGCAGTTTAGCTCCACCCATTTAGCCTACAGTAGTTTAGCTCCACCTATACAGCATAAAGCTGTTTGCCTGACACATCTAGTCTACAGCATCTTAGCCCCGCCCATTCAGTCTACAGCGGTTCAGCCCCGCCCACTCAGTTTACAGCAGCTTAGGCCAACCCATTCATTCTTTCGGCAGTTTAGTTCCATCCATTCAGCCTACAGTAGTTTAGCTCCACCCATTCAGCCTATAGTTGTTTAGCTCCACCCATTCAGCCTACAGTAGTTTAGCTCCACCCATTCAGCCTACAGTGGTTTAGCTCCACCCATTCAGCCTACACCAGTTTAGTTCCATCCATTCAGCCTACAGTAGTTTAGCTCCACCCATTCAGCCTACAGCAGTTTGGCTCCATCCATTCAGCCTACAGTAGTTTAGCTCCACCTATACAGCATAAAGCTGTTTGCCTGACACATCTAGTCTACAGCATCTTAGCCCCGCCCATTCAGTCTACAGCGGTTCAGCCCCGCCCACTCAGTCTACAGCAGCTTAGGCCCACCCATTCATTCTCCGGCAGTTTATCTCCACCCATTCAGCCTACACCAGTTTAGTTCCATCCATTCAGCCTACAGTAGTTTAGCTCCACCCATTGAGCCTACAGTACTTTAGCTCCACCCATTCAGCCCACAGTAGTTTAGCTCCACTCATTCAGCCTACAGTAGTTTAGCTCCACCCATTCAGCCTACAGTAGTTTAACTCCACCCATTTAGCCTACAGCAGTTTGGCTCCATCCATTCAGCCTACACCAGTTTAGTTCCATCCATTCAGCCTACAGTAGTTTAGCTCCAACCATTCAGCCTACAGTAGTTTAGCTCCACCCATTCAGCCTACAGTAGTTTAGCTCCACCCATTCAGCCTACAGTAGTTTAGCTCCACCTATACAGCATAAAGCTGTTTGCCTGACACATCTAGTCTACAGCATCTTAGCCCCGCCCATTCAGTCTACAGCGGTTCAGCCCCGCCCACTCAGTCTACAGCAGCTTAGGCCCACCCATTCATTCTCCGGCAGTTTATCTCCACCCATTCAGCCTACACCGGTTTAGCTCCATCCATTCAGCCCACAGTAGGTTAGCTCCACCCATTCAGCCTACAGTAGTTTAGCTCCATCCATTCAGCCTACACCAGTTTAGTTCCATCCATTCAGCCTACAGTAGTTTAGCTCCACCCATTCAGCCTACAGTAGTTTAGCTCCACCCATTCAGCCTACAGCAGTTTGGCTCCATCCATTCAGCCTACAGTAGTTTAGCTCCACCTATACAGCATAAAGCTGTTTGCCTGACACATCTAGTCTACAGCATCTTAGCCCCGCCCATTCAGTCTACAGCGGTTCAGCCCCGCCCACTCAGTCTACAGCAGCTTAGGCCCACCCATTCATTCTCCGGCAGTTTATCTCCACCCATTCAGCCTACACCGGTTTAGCTCCATCCATTCAGCCCACAGTAGGTTAGCTCCACCCATTCAGCCTACAGTAGTTTAGCTCCATCCATTCAGCCTACAGTAGTTTAGCTCCATCCATTCAGCCTACAGTAGTTTAGCTCCACCCATTCAGTCTACAGAAGCTTAGCCCCACCCATTCTGTCTACAGCAGCTTAGCCCCACCCATTTAGTCTACAGCAGCTTAGCCCCACCTAATCATCTTATGGCAGTTTAGCTATACCCATTCAATCTCCCATAGTTTAACCCCACCCATTTGGTTTACAGCACCCACCCATTCATTCTAACGTTCCAAGGAATGAGGCCACGCCTGGGACAGCCAGTCAGAACAGACATCATTTACATATCTTGGTCTTAAAGGCGCAGTAACAAAAACACCGGACAGAAAATCAAACATGTGAACAGTGTAGGATATGGGCCCTTTAAGGCCAGCCATCAGTTACCAATATACTCAAAGTGCTTAATCTATTTATGGCTAATTAATTTAATCAATTAATCCGCCATTCTCCAGGATAAAGGGAGGCTGGTCATGAAATAGAAACTCATGACCAAATCCGTACAGGCGTTATGAACGGATGTCAGGGGAAAAAGTGAGTTATTTAAATACTCCACGCTGTGTGGTGCTGTCGGTGCCCCCGAGTGTCCCCGGCGCCCACCGGAGGGCGGTGATAATTGGCGCGTCAGTGCATTCACGGCTGTCATCATTCATAACGCTGGGCTGATGTGTCGTAGTGGACGCTTCTGCTCCAGAGTCTGTAAATCGCAGCGCTGGCGTGCACTGTGGTCCCGAGTGTGTGCAGCAGAGAGCTGAGCTCACGCTGAAGGAATGTGTGTGTGTGTGTGTGTGTGTGTGTAATTAAGTGCAGCGTGCACGTTAGCGTTGGTGGGAGCCCGGCCTTTTCTCCATGCGGGCCAGTAAATCACTTTTAGGAACTCGGAGGTGCTCAAAGCTGAAGAATGGGAAATATATAAGAGCAGTAGTGATTATTACCTCAAGCACTCAGTAACATACAGCAGAGCACCTGCAGCGACTGTGGAACCAGCCTCATATCTTCTAACCGGCAGTGAGGAACCTTCTGGGTCTTCTAGACCTGCTGAGAAGGTTTAATGGTTTCTGTGCAATAACAGAAAACAGGCCTGTAATATTTGGTTCGTTTTTATATTTAATTGAATCATCGTTCTTGCTGTAAGCGTTGTAGTAATACTCATATTTCACGCGTAGGTTTTGTCCTCTAGACACAGCGCTGACTGGGAACACGAGCTGCAGAGCCTGTTAGACCTCCATCTACCTGTTCAGTATAAATCACTCCATTTCCATGAAATCAGACTCCCAGTTACAAACATCTTCCACAGAGAACCTCCACACCATGTTCTAGAAGAACAGCAGCGTTTAGCTGAGCTTCATATACGCAGCGTGCTCCAGTTTCCCAACTGGAACTCCAACTTCAGGGAGCGTTCCGTTCTAAACTTCCTAGTCGGAGGTCTGAAAGGTCTGAGTTGCGAGTGTTTGAATACGTAGTGAAGCTGCTGAACTCGGTGGTCTGTAACGTAACGTCTCCTCTTCATCACCTTCATCTGCAGCCCTTCAGTTCCAGACAGCCGACAGACCCCCAACAGTTTATTTTTCTATTTTAGTACTTCGTTTTAGTACTTTTGTTGGAATGTATGGAACTTTAGTTCATGTACTTTATAAATGAATGTGTTTCTCTTGATAAATAACAAGCGCTTGTGCCACGCCAGTTAGCATTGTGCTAATTTGCTACCTGTACCATCACTCACTAGTCCTAAACTGTACTACGGTGTTCAGTATCTCTAATAATCTTGACTGTGTGGTTTGTGACACTGTATAACACACGGTCATCTATAAATATATTCATAGTTCAGATTTAAGGGCAGTCACAGTTCACCACTGGTACCCGAGGAACAGTAATTCTAGTGTTGCCCAGTCTTGTGGAGATTGTGGAACCAAAAATAACTGTATGTTCTAAGTTAGCAGTCAAGCTAAGCAGTTATTAGTTTTACTGCTGACAGTGTTAAACTATTTTTTCTGTATTTTATTTATTTTTCTATTTAGTACTTCGCTTTTGTACTTTTGTTAGAATGTATGGAACTTTAGTTCATGTACTTTATAAATGAATGTGTTTCTCTTGATAAATAACAAGCGCTTGTGCCACGCCAGTTAGCATTGTGCTAATTTGCTACCTGTATCATCACTCGCTAGTCCTAAACTGTACTATGGTGTTCAATATCTCTAATAACTCTAATTGACTGTGTGGTTTGTGACACTGTATAACACACGGTCATCTATAAATATATTCATGGCCCAGATTTAAGGGCAGTCACAGTTCACCACTGGTACCCGAGGAACAGTAATTCTAGTGTTACCCAGTCTTGTGGAGATTGTGGAACCAAATATAACCGTATGTTCTAAGTTAGCAATCAAGCTAAGCAGTTATCTGTTTTACTTCTGACAGTGTTTCACACATTTTTCTGTTTTAGTACTTCTAATTTTGTTGGAATGTATGGAACTTTAGTTCATGTGCTTTATAAATAAATGCGCCCTTACAGAAAATAAGTATACCTGAAGTTCATTTTATTAAGTAAACTTTATGTAGTTACTATACTAATGTCATTGTACTAGTAGTACACTTGTATATGTACTATTTTAATACTTCTTGGGACTAAATTGGCCCACTTTCTAGTTTTTAAAAGTATACTTTTAAGTAGTGTAAGAGTAGTAAACCAAGTATAAACTAGTTTACATCTTTTGTACTGCAACTACACTAATAGTAAACTTAAGGGTTTACTGTTAGTTTACTAGCTTGTAAGTTTTCTTTAAGTGAACATAATATCTTTAATTTACTGCTTATGTTATTGTTGTACTTTAAAGTATATGACTAGGTTTACGGGGTTTTTTTCTACTTAAAATAGAACTTAACAACGTTTACTTACTCAAACATCCACACATGTGGACACATAAATCTTTATAAATCAAATTTTAAATAAATATTGTTCTGGATGTGTTTTTGTGCAGATCAAGAATACTTACTTCTACTATCTCAATCAAAATATTAAGTACAAGTAAAGATCAAATATACTTAGACTGTTCTATACTTGTTAGTATAACCCCAGCATACTTAAGTATAACTGTGTTTAGTATATCACTGAGAAGTACATAAAAAGTAAACTGAAAGTATGCTCACTTATTTTTAGTTTAAAAGAAGTAACTAATGATACACTTGAAGAAACTTCTTTTTTGTAAGGATGTTTCTCTTAATTAATAACAAGCGCTTGTGCCACGTCAGTTAGCATGGTGCTAACTTGCTACTTGTATCATCACTCACTAGTTCTAAACTGTACCACAGTGTTCAGTATCTCTAAAAACCTTGACTGTGTGGTTTGTGACACTTTCTAACACAGTCATCTATAAACACGGATTAAAGTATGTTAGCATAGCTAAAGCAGTAGCAGCCGGCTGTCTGAATAGTGTTTGTGCTTTAGCCCAAAAAAAAAACCTCATACAAACCGCATAATCTGGTCTGTTAGAGATTATTTAACAACTTCACTGGGTTTGAGATGAGCTTGTTCTGATTTAGGTGTGGAGTTAGCACCAAGCTAACTGGGTGTTTGGAAGGTATAAGCTTCGTTAGCCTTTTAGCTCCAGTGTAAAGCAAACTTCAGGCACGTCATGGTGCAGTGAAAGTTGTGTAAATTTGATCTGACGTATGTGGAACTATCACT
This sequence comes from Megaleporinus macrocephalus, assembly GCA_021613375.1. NCBI lineage: Eukaryota > Metazoa > Chordata > Actinopteri > Characiformes > Anostomidae > Megaleporinus > Megaleporinus macrocephalus. The sequence goes on from CM038709.1 coordinate 47,065,103, forward strand.
TTAGTCCACTGTGGTTTCTCTGTGAGAGCACACACACACACACACGCGCACACACACACACACACACACACACACACACACACACACACACACACACACACACACACAGCTCAGCTGGGGGATCTGCAGGTTCTGCTCCAGCATTCCACACACTGATGTTTTCCAGCTGTTAGTGAACAGTGTTGGGCTTCAGCAGAGCCAAGTGTGTGTGTGTGTGTGTGTGTGTGTGTGTGTGTGTTCCCTAGTTCAGAAGTTTATTCATTTTTTGTATTAAGCTATATTATATAACACTGTATATACACTCAGTGAGACCTTATTAGGTACACCTCCTTCTATCTCCACTCACTGTCCACTGGATCAGATCCACTGACCATACAGGACCTCCACTCACTGTCCACTGTATCAGCTCCACTGACCATACAGGACCTCCACTCACTGTCCACTGTATCAGCTCCACTGACCATACAGGACCTCCACTCACTGTCCACTGTATCAGCTCCACTGACCATACAGGAGCTCCACTTCCAGACTGTAGTTCATCTGATTCTCTGTATACTTTATTACTCTGTTCTTTAATGATCAGGACCCCCACAGGACCCCCACAGAGCAGATACTATTAGGGAGGTGGGTCATTCTCAGCACTGCAGTGACACTGCAGGGTGGTGGTGATGTGTTAGTAGTGTGTGTTGTGCTGGTGTGAGTGGATAAGACACAGCAGTGCTGCTGCTGGACTGAGAATCGTCCACCAACCAAAACTATCCAGACAGCAGTGTCCTGTGGGCGGCGTCCTGTGTCCACTGATGAAGGACTAGAGGAAGCTACTGTCTCTAACTTTACATCTGCCAGCAAGGCAGGAATGTCTAATAGAGTGGATGGTGAGGGGACACAGCGTTTAAAACCTCTCTGATCCACTCACGCCAGCGCAACACACACTAACATATAAATGCTGAGAGTGATTCGCCACCCAAATAATACCTGACCACACTCTGTGGTGGTCTTTAAGGGGTCCTGACCATTAAAGAACAAGTTAAAGGGGGGCTAACAAACTACACACAGTAACAGATGTACAGATGGGGCTCCTGTTTGGTAAGTGGCCCTAATAAAACATAGCTATAAGGTAGATGGGCTGAACTAAGCAGCTGCTGAGGGTCTATATGTATATGTGTGTATGTAGATTTGATAGCTCAGACTCCCCCAGGAAGCAAGTCATCCATCTCGCACAACAGGACAGAGCAAGGCCTGCTGGGAACTCTCGGCCCGTCCACAGAAACCCGGCCCCCCGGGAGCGGAGCTCTGCCAACTCGTGTTTTAATGAGGGAGAGAGGAGAAGTGGGAGAAGCTGCTATCTCTCTTTCGCACGACTCTCTTAAAAGATCACACCGCACAGCTAGCGTGGGTCTTTTGACCGAACAAAAAAAAAAAAATGCATTGGCTTCGTCCAGAGCGCGGCTGAGTGTCGCTAACGGTGGTCCAGGCTGACCTCATAGCCCTGCTGACCCACTGACGCTCGCTGGGTTTAATTAGCTGTTTACAGCTCACAGTAATCACTCCTAGCCGAGCGCCAGACGAGCTACGTTGCCAGCGTGAATTTTATTGCTTTACTGATAATCAGGACGACGTTTGGGCGACTTTGCATATTTTACTATTTACTATATATTTCTATTGAAAATCTACTATTAATGCGCTAGCTATGCTAATAAAAACTTGATTGGAGAAGTAAAAACTTGATATCTATTGATGTACATTAAAGCAACAACATCAACAACAACATTTATGTTTGTAGATGCTTTGGCATCCAGGAGCACCGGTCAAGCTGGTTCAGTCCAGTTCAGCTGTTTGACCAACACAGCATGTATTTTCATTTGAGTTTGATGGTTTAGATCATCTACAGTTGTTGTATGAAGATCACTTGTGTTTGATGGTTTTGCAGCCAATAAGTAGGTCCCACATGGATAAAGCCTGGGCCTCCAATTGGCACCCCTTTAGGCAACCCAGTTGTGGCCCATATAGATTTGTCCATTGGCTCCATATAGACCCTGTGTATGTTTTTGGCCAAGTGGGCCACCAATGAGACCCCTGGTGAATGAGCTGCTGATGAAGAGAGGTTTGAGCTGAACTGAAAGATGAGCTGATATCGAGCAGCAGATTAAGAACCACCAAGAAAACAAACCACCACATACTAAAGTGTTGAGCTACAACTGGTGTGTTGGCGGTTGGTGGTCTCCATACCGAGGAGCTCCACAACGTCTGTGGTTTGGTTTTCTTTTACTGTCCTGTGGATCAACCAGCACCACACACTCAACTCCGCCCCTCTCGTCATTAACGTTACACTGTTTACTCACCGTAACGTACGCTTTTAAATCTATCACCAGTGTTCACCCCCAGATCACCCTTACACACTACAATACTCACTCCTACTGACCACCAGTGTTCACCCCCCAGATCACCCTTACACACTACAATACTCACTCCTACTGACCACCAGTGTTCACCCCAGATCACCCTTACACACTACAATACCCACTCCTACTGACCACCAGTGTTCACCCCCAGATCACCCTTACACACTACAATACTCACTCCTACTGACCACCAGTGTTCAACCCCAGATCACCCTTACACACTACAATACTCACTCCTACTGACCACCAGTGTTCACCCCCAGATCACCCTTACACACTACAATACTCACTCCTACTGACCACCAGCACCACCAGCTCAGCTTCTCCTTCACCAGTTCTCCTGTTTCCACCTTAATTGGAGGTGCAGGTACGTTCTGGCTCCTGCTGCACAGTTTAAGGTGGAACAGGAAAACTGGTGAACGAGCTGCTTCACCCTCGTGTGCTCGGTAGGAGTGAGTATTGTAGAGTGAACAGTTGGTCTGGGGGTGATGTGACTGGTCACTGGTGAGAGGTTTAAAACTACAGCTACAAGAAACTGGAACAGGAAGTTCAGTCTCTCGTCCTGACCGCAGACGAAGGGTCAGACAGTTCTGCTGCTGCTTGTTGGTTCTAGATAAAAGCTCCTCGTGGTTCTCAGTTCCGCTGATTCTGAGAGACTGTAAACGATGAACCTGAGACGTTGTGAGAGGGTGTAGCTGGTTTGAAATCTGAAGCAGCTTTACGTATCTATAAGGACCGGCGTGAGGAGACTTTAGCAGACTCTCATCCTCGTTCATCCTCGTAATAAGACGTGGCGCGAGGTGGATTTGTGCTGCTCGGCTGGGATCAGCAACATTTGATATTTCAGCGCAGGCTGCCTATCTGGCTGAAGGAGATTAGCGCGTGTGCTGCTCCACTGTTTGTCACGGCCGCATTGTTCGGAGACGCCGCTTACGGGTACAGCGGATAACTTTCTTTGCTTGAGCTTTGATGAGAAGATACGGCTGAGATTCTCTCTGGAACAGTGCAGGAAAACTGATACATCCACCGCTGTATCCGTAGCATCCATAACACTGAATTATTCTTGGTCACGTCTGCAGAACTAGGTGGGAAATATAACGTTTGCTGTTCTGTATGTGTGATTAATGTGATTAACTAGAGTTATATATTTAGCTTGAGCTGTTTGTGGGCTTTTAACAACGTTCAATACTATTCAGTTCAACTGTGTTGTCTTTATACCCATACAAGGCTGTACAGTATAACAGTCTGCAGTGCAGAAGTTAAAGATATAAGAAACGTGTCAGAATGTGGCTGGAGGGGTGCAAACAGCAGGGAGCAGAGATAAACATGCATATGTGTTGAGGCAGTGCATACGTAGTGTACATGCTGGAGAGGTGAGGAAGGTTGAGGTGGTCAGGATTAAGTCTTAGTTATAAACAGTAGATGTAAATACAGAAGTGTGCAGTGCAGGTAAACAGCTTACCAGGTAACAGAGATGTTCTGTTCTGCTTACAACCTGCTGACTAGGTTCTTATCTACACAAACAGATTTTAATTACACAGAGACTTTTATTTTGGAAAAGTAATTAACACCAATATTGTACAAAACTGAGAGGAAAAGCTAATGCCTGATGTAAAATAATTTTTTTTTTAGTGGTTAAAAATGTTTTTCTGAAGTAATTGAAGTTGGGATTTTGCTAACCTTAACAGACTGCTCGGAAAATGCCGGACCAAACACCAGTGGGCTGCCACCTGTGCCGTTAGCAAGTCTACAGTGGTCTGATATACTCTCTATCTATCTATCTATCTATCTATCTCTGTTTTATTAATCTATTCATCTATCTATCTATCTATCTATCTATCTATCTATCTATCTCTGTTTTATTCATCTATTCATCTATCTATCTATCTATCTATCTATCTATCTATCTATCTATCTATCTATCTATCTCTGTTTTATTCATCTATCTATCTATCTATCTATCTATCTATCTATCTATCTATCTATCTCTGTTTTATTCATCTATGTGTCTAGCTGTCAGTCTATCTATCTATATATGTTTATTAATCTATGTGTCTATCTATCTATCTATCTATCTATCTATCTATCTATCTATCTCTGTTTTATTCATCTATCTATCTATCTATCTATCTATCTATCTATCTATCTATCTATCTATCTATCTATCTCTGTTTTATTCATCTATCTATCTATCTATCTATCTATCTATCTATCTATCTATCTATCTATCTATCTATCTATCTATCTCTGTTTTATTCATCTATTTATCTATCTATCTATCTATCTATCTATCTCTGTTTTATTCATCTATCTATCTATCTATCTATCTATCTATCTATCTATCTATCTATCTATCTATCTCTGTTTTATTCATCTATCTATCTATCTTTCTATCTATCTATCTATCTATCTTTCTACCTCTGTTTTATTCATCTATCTATCTATCTATCTATCTATCTCTGTTTTATTCATCTATCTATCTATCTATCTATCTATCTATCTATCTATCTCTGTTTTATTCATCTATCTATCTATCTATCTATCTATCTATCTATCTATCTATCTCTGTTTTATTCATCTATCTATCTATCTATCTATCTATCTATCTATCTATCTATCTATCTATCTCTGTTTTATTCATCTATCTATCTATCTATCTATCTATATATCTATCTATCTATCTCTGTTTTATTCATCTATTTATCTATCTATCTATCTATCTATCTATCTATCTATCTATCTATCTATCTCTGTTTTATTCATCTATCTATCTATCTATCTATCTATCTATCTATCTATCTATCTCTGTTTTATTCATCTATCTATCTATCTATCTATCTATCTATCTATCTCTGTTTTATTCATCTATCTATCTATCTATCTATCTATCTATCTCTGTTTTATTCATCTATCTATCTATCTATCTATCTATCTATCTATCTATCTATCTATCTATCTATCTATCTGTTTTATTCATCTATCTATCTATCTATCTATCTATCTCTGTTTTATTCATCTATCTATCTATCTATCTATCTATCTTATCTTATCTATTCTATCTATCTATCTATCTATCTATTCTATCTCTGTTTTATTCATCTATCTATCTATCTATCTATGCTATCTATCTATCTATCTATCTACTCTCTGTTTTTATCATCTATCTATCTATCTATCTATCTATCTATCTATCTCTGTTTTATTCATCTATCTATCTATCTATCTATCTATATATCTATCTATCTATCTCTGTTTTATTCATCTATTTATCTATCTATCTATCTATCTATCTATCTATCTATCTATCTATCTATCTATCTATCTCTGTTTTATTCATCTATCTATCTTTCTATCTATCTATCTATCTATCTATCTACCTCTGTTTTATTCATCTATCTATCTATCTATCTATCTATCTATCTCTGTTTTATTCATCTATCTATCTATCTATCTATCTATCTCTGTTTTATTCATCTATCTATCTATCTATCTATCTATCTATCTATCTATCTATCTATCTATCTGTTTTATTCATCTATCTATCTATCTATCTATCTATCTCTGTTTTATTCATCTATCTATCTATCTATCTATCTATCTATCTATCTATCTATCTATCTATCTATCTCTGTTTTATCTATCTATCTATCTATCTATCTATCTATCTATCTATCTATCTATCTATCTATCTATCTATCTATCTATCTATCTATCTGCAGGATGGATATTAGTAGACGAGTGTAATTGTTGAGTAATAGTCAGTTGGTCATTAGCTGCTTGTTAGCAGCCGTTCTGTAACATTTCAGTCTGGATGTGTAACTGAATCAGATCAGATTTATAATATCAGATCCAGCATCTTCTACCGACTCACTAATGATCCCAGGAATCAGATCATCTCTACCTAGAAGTGATTCACATTACCGTCAGTCCTGGACTCACCCGTCTCTGGAATCAGGGCTATAAGGTGTAGGGCAGCCGGGCTGCAGCGACAAGCGTCCGCCGCCTGACACGTCCCCATCTACCCGTCATGCATCATCCGTCTCCCGAGGTGACAAGCTAATTCCAGCAGAAGTGCAGACCTTTGACTGGGCCGATTTCCACATGTCCCGCGGCAGTGGCTCTCCGGCCAGCGCTGTAAGAATCCGTTTAACTCGGACCCGCGCTTCCTCCACCGACATCTGACCTTTCCGGATTCGCCGTCGCTGCACCGACACAGAGAGGATTAGCAGGGAACGCCGCTCTGTTAGCAGGCAGCCCGTATTTGTGAGACGCTAAATGAAAATCAGATTAGTCCAAATTTAGTGTAACCAGGACGTGTTCAGTGTTTAATACGTGGCTGTTTTACTTTGCAGTGGAGCTACGAGCCTACAGCTCTTATTATTACATACAGTCGCTGTTTATTTACATTTACACACAGTTTGAAATCTATAATTGTCCTTTACACTGTATAGAGGTTTCATGATGTTTGGACCAATAGAAATGCTCCAAAATAGAGATTACTTAACCGCTCCACACAGTTTGAGGCAAGTGTGAGAATAAGTAGGCCTGCAGCTAACAGGTTGTTGTAGATCCAGATGGAAGCAGTGCGTGAGGAACAGAGTGGAGGAGATGGAGGTGAAGAACAGAGTGGAGGAGATGGAGGTCAAGAACAGAGTGGAGGAGATGGAGGTGAGGAACAGAGTGGAGGAGATGGAGGTGAGGAACAGAGTGGAGGAGATGGAGGTGAGGAACAGAGTGGAGGAGATGGAGGTGAAGAACAGAGTGGAGGAGATGGAGGTGAAGAACAGAGTGGAGGAGATGGAGGTTGAAGAGCAGAGTGGAGGAGATGGAGGTGAGGAACAGAGTGGCAGAGATGGAGGTGAAGAGCAGAGTGGAGGAGATAGAGGTGAGGAACAGAGTGGAGGAAATGGAGGTGAAGAACAGAGTGGAGGAGATAGAGGTGAGGAACAGAGTGAAGGAGATGGAGGTGAGGAACAGAGTGGAGGAGATGGAGGTGAGGAACAGAGTGGAGGAGATAGAGGTGAAGAACAGAGTGGAGGAGGTGGAGGTGAAGAACAGAGTGGAGGAGATGGAGGTGAAGAACAGAGTGGAGGAGATGGAGGTGAGGAACAGAGTGGAGGAGATAGAGGTGAGGAACAGAGTGGAGGAGATAGAGGTGAGGAACAGAGTGGAGGAGATGGAGGTGAGGAACAGAGTGGAGGAGATGGAGGTGAGATGTTACAGTAGATGTTAGAGGTGGTGCTGATGTGATGAAGAGAGGTTTGAGCTGAACTGAAAGATGAGCTGATATCGAGCAGCAGATTAAGAACCACCAAGAAAACAAACCACCACATACTAAAGTGTTGAGCTACAACTGGTGTGTTGGCGGTTGGTGGTCTCCATACCGAGGAGCTCCACAACGTCTGTGGTTTGGTTTTCTTTTACTGTCCTGTGGATCAACCAGCACCACACACTCAACTCCGCCCCTCTCGTCATTACCATTACGCTGTTTACTCACCGTAACGTACGCTTTTAAATCTATCACCAGTGTTCACCCCCAGATCACCCTTACACACTACAATACTCACTCCTACTGACCACCAGTGTTCACCCCCAGATCACCCTTACACACTACAATACTTACTTCTACTGACCACCAGTGTTCACCCCCAGATCACCCTTACACACTACAATACTCACTCCTACTGACCCCCCAGATCACCCTTACACACTACAATACTCACTCCTACTGACCACCAGTGTTCACCCCCAGATCACCCTTACACACTACAATACTCACTCCTACTGACCACCGGCGTTCACCCCCAGATCACCCTTACACACTACAATACTTACTTCTACTGACCACCAGTGTTCACCCCCAGATCACCCTTACACACTACAATACTCCCTCCTACTGACCACCAGCACCATCAGCTCAGCTTCTCCTTCACCAGTTCTCCTGTTTCCACCTTAAATGGAGGTGCAGGTACGTTCTGGCTCCTGCTGCACTGTTTAAGGTGGAACAGGAAAACTGGTGAACGAGCTGCTTCACCCTCGTGTGCTCGGTAGGAGTGAGTATTGTAGAGTGAACAGTTGGTCTGGGGGTGATGTGACTGGTCACTGGTGAGAGGTTTAAAACTACAGCTACAAGAAACTGGAACAGGAAGTTCAGTCTCTCGTTCTGACCACAGACGAAGGGTCAGACAGTTCTGCTGCTGCTTGTTGGTTCTAGATAAAAGCTCCTCGTGGTTCTCAGTTCAACTGATTCTGAGAGACTGTAAACGATGTAAACCAGAGACATTCTGAGAGAGTGTGATAGCGCCCCCTGTGTGGAGAATCACTTCCTGCCCTCCATCTAGAGTTCACACCACAGCAACACAGTTGGTAATCTGTTGGTAGCTGGTTGGTGTGTGACTGAACTATCACTTTAACCCTTGCTTGTCTTGTGAGACTGATACACTAAATCAGATATTTGGTGAAACTAAGCCGTGTACAAAGATCAGCCTCCCGAATATCAACATCTTCAAGGGTTTGTTGGTGGCTTGGTGACATAACCTCCTCCTCTAACTCCGTCTTTCTCTCTTTTTTCCCCTCCTTCGCTCCGCTGACGTGCCTGACTCCCGCTCCTTTGATCTTCCATCAGGTAAGAGTGCTTCTCCTTCCACTATAAACACGGTGCTCAAGCTCGCAGTGCTGGGAAGCGCCTTCGGGTCACTGTTATTGAGATGGGCGAATGTTAATGAGGCTTCACGGCGAGCGCTTCGTTTTTCCGACTGCAGCTCCGTGGAAAATATGGAAATGACACGGATTTAACGGGCTGAGATCCAGAGCTGGTGTTCCGCTCTGCAAATAAGGAGGACGGGGTTACATGGCTGTGAGATCTCGATTGATTGAAACAGAAGATGTGGAGTGATTTCTCAGAGAGCCGCCTGCTCCGTGTGGTGTGGTGTTGGGTCATGTGAGGGTGGGCGAAGTGAGCAGGATGGTGAATTGTGTTGTTATTGTGATCAGTTACATCACAGCAGCGTTTATTGATCAGAGGAGAGATTGATCAGCGCATCTGATTTGGGTGCGACGGGTTAATCAGCTTCAGTGCGTGAAAACAAGCGCCTGTATACCTAATATCATAACGGCTCTGTCTCAAATCCTACTGAGCTCCTACGTAGGCAGCATTTTACATCATAGTATGCGCTCCCTACATGTAGACTGTCCCAATTCTTACATACCTTAAACATGCGTCTACTGAGGAACCTTATTTAGACCTGATTTTAAAGAAGTATTGAACTCTTCCTCAGCCGCTAAGACAATCCCATGATGCACCGCAGGCTAATCTAGGAGCAGTGAAGTGGTTTTAAAATGTGAGTTATTTTGATTCTCTGGAGTTTTAATGTGTTTCTGGTCATATAATCACACAAAACAGTATTTAATTATCAACTCTGTAACGAGTCCTTCACCATTTACACTTTATACTCCAGACATTAGCATTTATGCTAGCAGATTTTTAAGACTCGGGCTATTGTTTTGGATGCCGGCCGGTAGCTTAGCAACCAGCTAAATCACCGGTGGCGTGCTGCAGTGGGCAGGAACAAGCCGTGACGCAGTCTCTCTCTAACTAGAGCGTCTCAGTAATCTGTTTACACACTCACTACCTAGACAGCCTACTTACACACTCACTACCTAGACAGCCTACTTACACACTCACTACCTAGACAGCATTTCTACACACTCACTACCTAGACAGCCTACTTACACACTCACTACCTAGACAGCATTTCTACACACTCACTACCTAGACAGCCTACTTACACACTCACTACCTAGACAGCCTACTTACACACTCACTACCTAGACAGCATTTCTACACACTCACTACCTAGACAGCCTACTTAGACACTCACTACCTAGACAGCCTACTTACATACTCACTACCTAGACAGCCTACTTAGACACTCACTACCTAGACAGCCTACTTAGACACTCACTACCTAGACAGCCTACTTACATACTCACTACCTAGACAGCCTACTTACACACTCACTACCTAGACAGCCTACTTAGGACACTCACTACCTAGACAGCCTACTTACATACTCACTACCTAGACAGCCTACTTACAACACTCACTACCTAGGACAGCCTACTTACACACTCACTACCTAGACAGGCCTACTTAGACACTCACTACCTAGACAGCCTACTTAAACACTCACTACCTAGACAGCCTACTTAGACACTCACTACCTAGACAGCCTACTTACACACTCACTACCTAGACAGACTACTTACACACTCACTACCTAGACAGCCTACTTAGACACTCACTACCTAGACAGCCTACTTACACACTCACTACCTAGACAGCCTACTTACACACTCACTACCTAGACAGCCTACTTAGACACTCACTACCTAGACAGCCTACTTACACACTCACTACCTAGACAGCCTACTTACACACTCACTACCTAGACAGCCTACTTAGACACTCACTACCTAGACAGCCTACTTAGACACTCACTACCTAGACAGCCTACTTAGACACTCATACCTAGACAGCCTACTTACACACTCACTACCTAGACAGCCTACTTAGACACTCACTACCTAGACAGCCTACTTAGACACTCACTACCTAGACAGCCTACTTAGACACTCACTACCTAGACAGCCTACTTAGACACTCACTACCTAGACAGCCTACTTAGACACTCACTACCTAGACAGCCTACTTAGACACTCACTACCTAGACAGCCTACTTAGACACTCACTACCTAGACAGCCTACTTACACACTCACTACCTAGACAGCCTACTTACACACTCACTTACCTAGACAGCCTACTTACACACTCACTACCTAGACAGCCTACTTAGACACTCACTACCTAGACAGCCTACTTAGACACTCACTACCTAGACAGCCTACTTAGACACTCACTACCTAGACAGCCTACTTAGACACTCACTACCTAGACAGCCTACTTAGACACTCACTACCTAGACAGCCTACTTAGACACTCACTACCTAGACAGCCTACTTAGACACTCACTACCTAGACAGCCTACTTAGACACTCACTACCTAGACAGCCTACTTACACACTCACTACCTAGACAGCCTACTTACACACTCACTACCTAGACAGCCTACTTAGACACTCACTACCTAGACAGCCTACTTTCACACTCACTACCTAGACAGCCTACTTAGACACTCACTACCTAGACAGCCTACTTAGACACTCACTACCTAGACAGCCTACTTAGACACTCAGTACCTAGACAGCCTACTTACACACTCCCTACCTAGACAGCCTACTTAGACACTCACTACCTAGACAGCCTACTTACACACTCACTACCTAGACAGCCTACTTAGACACTCACTCCCTAGACAGCCTACTTAGACACTCACTCCCTAGACAGCCTACTTAGACACTCACTACCTAGACAGCCTACTTAGACACTCACTACCTAGACAGCCTACTTAGACACTCACTACCTAGACAGCCTACTTACACACTCACTACCTAGACAGCCTACTTAGACACTCACTAGGGTTTGAGACACAGCCATTTACATATCATTATCTCTGGATAAGAACCAAATGCCTCATATGTAAATGTACATTTGGTTGTGCTCAGCTTCACTGAATAAGCACTGAGTATATTGTGGATTGATAATAATTGATATATTGATTATAACTGATATATTAATTATAAGTATTGGATAGTAATTAAACCAGATAGTAATACACTGTTTAATTAAAGATACTGGAGATGAGTACTACATTTCTACTGTAATGAGTTATAGAATATAAACTGAGTCTGCTTGCTCACCAGTAACACCAGCGTATGTTGTGATTTGGATGCTGGTGTGCTGGTCAGCCAGCAAGACAGTGCTTGGTGACCAGCTAACCCAGCACTAGACCAGCGCTGGTCCAGCGTAACCCAGTTTAGACCTGTGTTTAGACTGGCCTGTGCTGGTTTTCCAGCAGGCGTGAGTAAAATCTAGCGGTGTTTGTGGCTCATTTAGCCAATATGAGTTTGAAATGAGGGTCATTACATCCCACAATAACCCACTCTCCATCTTCTCGCCGCAAATGTTTTGATTGCACGCGTGCCGTTAGCAGTTTTATTGGACAAATGCTGTTGCTTCACCCGCAGTGGTGTTTCTGATGAGACGCTGTGCTAATCAAGCTTTAGAAAACGGAATCCACCCCCACCCCCCACCCCCCAACCAACGTAATTCCACGGGCTAATCAGTCCAGACATGTTCGTATTTGAAATTTGCTACTTTAGTTTTTAGCCCTGCAGCCGCGAGACGAGCGGAGCTCCGTAATAAAACCTTATTGCTACCAGTTAGCATGCGCACCTGAATCATCATGCACTCACCTGAAGAACAAGTGGAGCTTCTCAGTAACCTGGAATACACTTTATGATGTGGTTTCTAATAACATACTGTATAACATACTGATATCTAAAAATGTGCATGAATGTATGTTAGCATGAAGGTGGCACGGAGGTGTAGTGGTTAGTATGGTGGTGTAGTGGTTAGTATGGTGGTGTAGTGGTTAGTATGGTGGTGTAGTGGTTAGTACGGTGGTGTAGTGGTTAGTATGGTGGTGTAGTGGTTAGTATGATGGTGTAGTGGTTAGTATGGTGGTGTAGTGGTTAGTATGGTGGTGTAGTGGTTAATATGGTGGTGTAGTGGTTAGTATGTTGGTGTAGTGGTTAATATGGTGGTGTAGTGGTTAGTATGATGGTGTAGTGGTTAGTATGGTGGTGTAGTGGTTAATATGGTGGTGTAGTGGTTAGTATGTTGGTGTAGTGGTTAATATGGTGGTGTAGTGGTTAGTATGTTGGTGTAGTGGTTAATATGGTGGTGTAGTGGTTAGTACGGTGGTGTAGTGGTTAGTACGGTGGTGTAGTGGTTAGTACGGTGGTGTAGTGGTTAGTATGGTACTGTAGTGGTTAGTACGGTGGTGTAGTGGTTAGTATGGTACTGTAGTGGTTAGTACGGTGATGTAATGGTTAGTATGGTGGTGTAGTGGTTAGTATGTTGGTGTAGTGGTTAATATGGTGGTGTAGTGGTTAGTATGATGGTGTAGTGGTTAGTATGGTGGTGTAGTGGTTAGTACGGTGGTGTAGTGGTTAGTATGGTACTGTAGTGGTTAGCGCAGTCCAAACACATGCATGTTGGGTAAATCTATTAAAATCAGTTCATTTAATTCTAAGTGTTTATTAAAAATTTTGTTTTTGATCTTAAATCATAATTTAAAATCTTATTTATTTACTTCATGAACAAAAACAGTGTTTGTAAATATTTTCCAGATTGCAAATGTTTACAAACGTCAGCAGTTTCCATCAAACTCCACAGTAAACAGAGCCTTGTTGTGTGTTAGAAGGCAGTGATACAAACATGATTATTAATAAAGTAAATAATAAACTGAAATCAGGATTTGTGATGATCAGAAACGAGTAAACTGAGAAATTCATAGAAGATTTAATAATTAAATTAATTTACTACAAAGATACAGAGAATAAAATCTCAGTCGGGTCACTTTTGACCAGGTTGTGCATCAAAGGGTTAAATTTAAGAGGTTTGCATGTATCTTGGCTCCTGATTCGCTGATTCAACATCAGTGTATATGAATCTGAGCCTCTACAGTGAACGATTCCCCACTTAACTACTCAGAATGAGTTTGTTTACATCTTAACTACTGAGTTAGACAGAAATAGTGTTAGCGCAATGCTAACTGGTGCTCATGAACCTCAATGACTTTGTAGGTCCAGCGTGAAAACTTGATTGACCGTCTTTCAGGGGGGCTTATGGGGGGATAGGCCGAGCGTAAGTCGCTGCAGACAGAGACGTGTCTCCGCCCCGAGCCGTCCCGGCTGAACATTGGGATCCATCCCGTTCCATCACGAGTTTGCTGCACACTGAAGGGGCGGAGCAGCTGCCGGCTCCAAAGGCCGCCATCGTTTCTCACCGGGCCGGCGTCTGATTCCCCGTCTGTCCGTCTGTCTGGCTCGCTTAGTCGCCTAATCAACACTTCCCGCTCGTGTCAGGCGTCTGACTAGATGCCGGCATTCATCAGGACGCGGCAGGGACGGCTTAGCGGACTCCTCGCTCCTCCTCGCTCCCGCGTTCCTACTTCACTTCTAGCATTACATAATACTTTCTCTCCTTCTCACCTCCTTCTTACACACTCCCCATTTATCTCTGTCCACTTCTCTCTCTCTTTCTTTCAACCTCCATCCAATCCGGCCCTGTTTTTGACTTTCAGCTCCAGCCGGGCGCTCTGGTCCCAGAAGGCACTAGCAGCTAGCGTAGCTTTAGCTCCGTGTACCTGAATTTCACTTCGTAGACAAAGTAGTTATATTTTATAAATCAAATAAAAATAAAAACACACTGTACCTGGATTCCCCCCGACTGACACCTCCTCCCGTACCGCGTCCTTCAGAGCTTCAAGGCTGAAGCTTTAGCATTAGCTAGAAAACTGTTGCTAATACTTGGAGAATCTTTATGTTTGCTGGTTATTTATGTAACGTAACGAGTTATTAGTCATGTTGTTTCCAGATACACAGTATGGCCAAATGTATGTGGACACCTCACCCATGTGTCTCAGAGCTCATTAGCAATCAGTCTGTATAGGTAATGTAATTTACTCAGTAAACACATTATTATTAAATATTAATCAGTATTAATAGAGTAAGTAGAGCTTTTACACTTTATTATTAAATATTAATCAGTATTAATAGAGTAAGTAGAGTTTTTACACTTTATTATTAAATATTAATCAGTATTAATAGCGTAAGTAGTGCTTTTACTCTTTATTATTAAATATTTATCAGTATTAATAGAGTAAGTAGAGCTTTTACACTTTATTATTAAATATTAAACAGTATTAATAGAGTAAGTAGAGCTTTTACACTTTATTATTAAATATTAATCAGTATTAATAGAGTAAGTAGAGCTTTTACACTTTATTATTAAATATTAATCAGTATTAATAGAGTAAGTAGAGCTTTTACACTTTATTATTAAATATTAAACAGTATTAATAGAGTAAGTAGTGCTTTTACACTTTATTATTAAATATTAATCAGTATTAATAGAGTAAGTAGTGCTTTTACACTTTATTATTAAATATTAATCAGTATTAATAGAGTAAGTAGAGTTTTTACACTTTATTATTAAATATTAATCAGTATTAATAGAGTAAGTAGAGCTTTTACACTTTATTATTAAATATTAAACAGTATTAATAGATTAAGTAGTGTTTTTCATACGTCAGTGTGTTTATTTAACTCTTTCCAAGCTTCTCCTAAACAACCCAGTATTATTATCAGTTTTCATCTAATACCTGCTTTGACTGCTCAGTACTTCATTAAGATAAATCAAGATTTGCTGCTGAAGGAACTGAACACATTCATACAATGTCTGGGGCGTCCAGGAGAAATCTGGAACCTAACTTTGTTCTTCAAACTGGATCAAGATCTGATCTACTTCTCTCACAATAACATATTCATCTTACTTTGTATTGTATGTCTGATTATTTACATCTGTTCTAATCAGATCTGCTGTTCTTACTGGTGAACACACACTTATTGATCAGATAAAGTCTTTTAAACTATCAGACCTTTCGCACAGTAGTGAATGTGTGTGTGTGTATATATATATATATACATGTGTGTATGTACTGACCACTGCACCACCATGCTGCCATATATATATATATATATATATATATATATATATATATATATATATATATATATATATATATATATATACATATATATACACCCTATGTTTTCTATTGTAGATATAACTTATTTAATTTCTCTCCTGGAAACTAGATACTCTGTGCTGTGTTTCTCAGTGTAGCTAATCAGCATTTTGCAGAACCTGTTAAGAACATGCTGCTTTCAGCAGATATCATTTTCAGCAGCGGCGTGAGATCAGTGGTGCTCCAACACACCTGCAGCTGATGCGGAGATAAGCGTACGTGTGTGTAAAGACAACTTTGGATAATATCACAGCTTTACCTTCGTTAGCATCTGTCAGCTGCACCTCGGGCGGAGCAGTTCACTGTGGATTTAAGGAGGACTCTGTGTTTCATCACTACATCAACTAAATCTATTACAAGCAGAGCAGTTCCTTCTATGAGCAGCTGCTTAGTGCTCCAAGCCACCAGGGGGCCCTGATGAACGTGATCTTTTTTATTGTTTATTATATCGATGGTCCAGCTATTCACACTGTCTTCACCTTAATCTCCTCCACTCTGTTCCTCACCTCCATCTTCTTCACTCTGTTCCTCACCTCCATCTCCCCCACTCTGTTTCTTCACATCCATCTCCTTCACACTATCTTCACCTTCATCTCCTCCACTCTGTTCCTCACCTCCATCTTCTTTACTCTGTTCCTCACCTCCATCTCCTCCACTCTGTTCATCTCCATCTCCTCCACTATGTTCTTCACCTCCATCTCCTTCACACTATCTTCACCTTCATCTCCTCCACTCTGTTCCTCACCTCTATCTTCTTTACTCTGTTCCTCACCTCCATCTCCTCCACTCTGTTCATCTCCATCTCCTCCACTATGTTCTTCACCTTCATCTCCTCCACTTTGTTCGTCACCTCCATCTCCTCCACTTTGTTCGTCACCTCCATCTCCTCCTCTCTGTTACTCACCTCCATCTCCTCCACTCTGTTCCTCACCTCCATCTCCCCCACTCTGTTTCTTCACATCCATCTCCTCCACTATGTTCTTCCTCCATCTCCTTCACACTATCTTCACCTTCATCTCCTCCACTCTGTTCCTCACCTCCATCTTCTTTACTCTGTTCCTCACCTCCATCTCCTCCACTCTGTTCATCTCCATCTCCTCCACTATGTTCTTCACCTTCATCTCCTCCACTTTGTTCGTCACCTCCATCTCCTCCACTTTGTTCGTCACCTCCATCTCCTCCACTATGTTCTTCACCTCCAATTCCTTCACACTGTCTTCACCTTAATCTCCTCCACTCTGTTCCTCACCTCCATCTTCTTCACTCTGTTCCTCACCTCTATCTCCTCCACTCTGTTCCTCACCTCCATCTCCCCCACTCTGTTCCTCACCTCCATCTCCTCCTCTCTGTTCCTCACCTCCATCTCCTCCACTCTGTTCCTCACCTCCATCTCCCCCACTCTGTTTCTTCACATCCATCTCTTCCACTTTCTTCCTTACCTCCATCTCCTCCACTCTGTTTCTTCGTCTCCATCTCCTCCACTTTGTTCTTCACCTCCATCTCCCCCACTCTGTTTCTTCACGTCCATCTCTTCCACTTTCTTCCTTACCTCCATCTCCTCCACTCTGTTTCTTCGTCTCCATCTCCTCCACTTTGTTCTTCACCTCCATCTCCCCCACTCTGTTTCTTCACATCCATCTCTTCCACTTTCTTCCTTACCTCCATCTCCTCCACTCTGTTTCTTCACCTCCATCTCCTCCACTTTGTTCTTCACACACTGCCTCCATCTGGATTTCTAACAATGTTAGAAATCATTGAACTTCGTTCGCCATATATTGTTCCTGCCATTGTGCTTAATACCTTGTCTCAACTTTTGCTCAGATGTTCAGGGCCAGTGCTCACAGCCTCCCTGCTCTTCTCAGTGTAGCTCACCTGCTTCAGCTCCTGGAGAGCTCTGTAATTAGCTGATAAGTTGAGTCAGGTGTTTTGGAGCAGGAGAAGCACTACATCATGCAAACGAGGGAAGGAGGAGTGAGGAACCCAAACAACATTTGTTAGATGTCTCTTAAATTTAGGGAGAAGTAATTACTCATGTTCAAACAGCTGAGCTCAGCAAACGACAAGATGAACTGGCAGTGAGGTGAAAGAGAGCAGCCAGTGGAGAAGTGAGGGTTGTAGAGACACTGATTGGCAGGACACTGGTGGAAAATCCAGGCACAACATTCCTGGTGTGGTTCCTTATGGCTTCTGGAGCTGTTTGGCAAAGTTCCATGTGCCTTTCATCCTCCTGCTGCTAATCTGGATGACCACGTGATTGCTTTGCATCACATCCCTCTACAACATCTCCGCAACTCTGTAGGTTCTACCACCATATATATGTTCCTGGTTCCAGATCCTGTAGCATTTTGCTGTTCTGTGTGTTCTACCATGCTACATATTATTAGGACCACCAGTTAATATCCAGAGTGACCGCTATGTGCAGCACGGACAGCAGCTAGATGGACTGGGAGACTCAGTAAGGTCCTGGTAGGTGGTCACAGGTATCTGGAGGTATCATGCTGACTGCAGTGCATCCCACAGCTGCTGGAGGGAGCGTGGAGGAGGATCCATAGAGCCAACACCACCATCCAGGAGGTCCTACAGATGCTCAATTGGGTTCAAGTCTGGGGAATTAGGGGTCCAGGGTAGTACTTAGAAATCTCTGTCAGCTCTTTCAACCAGTGTGGGACATTTCTAGTCCTGTGATGTGTCTCATTGTCTTGCTGGAAGATCTCATCCACCCTAGAGAAGACCATCAGCATGTGTGGTGTACGTGATCTACAAGGGTGGATTCGGACCCAAATCTGTTGAGAGTGTTCTCCACATGGATGAGTGGGTCCAGAGAACGACACAAAAACATTCCCCAGACCAGAACACTGCCACCTAGGTGCTGCCCCTGCACGAAGTAGGAGATGGTCATAATAATGTGACTCAAATGTTCCTCTCATAGTCCCATTCATTTTTGGCCCCACCCTAAACCTAGTGTTTCCTTTAACCTCTCTCCCTCAGGGCAGATGCTAAAACTCTAATCCACAGCCATACTGAGCCATGCTCCTTTATTTGTCGTTTATTCATCCTTCGTTCCTCCCATAGAGTCCCATTCATTTTTTCCCGCTATACACATCTACTGTACTTTTGCTTGACCGACAGAAAAAATATTTTGTACACTAACTCAGGACAGATTCCGAGCACAAATTCCATGTCGGTCTAACCCACACTCGTCTGTTAGTCTTTTTTATCATCCCTCGTTCCTCCCATAGAGTCCCATTCAATTTTGGCCCCACCAAAACCCTGGTGTTGCCTTTCGACCTACAGCCACCAAACTGCCTGTACTCACCCAGGGCAGGTCTCCAATCAGTAATCCACAGTCATAATGACCCGCACTCCTCTGTTTTCATCCCTTGTTCCTCCCATAGACTTCCATTCATTTTCACCCATACCTAGCGATGGCTTGTCAGTCCCCAAAGAAACCACTGTGCAGAATGGCAACCTCCTAGGGATGCCTTAGTAACCACCTGGGGTACCATAGCAACAGCCTAGCTGTCGAGTTTACATGTGGTTACAGTATTTACCACCTGATACCCTTAAACACCTCATACCCGCGAACAGCCTGCGTATTCCCGCTCGCTCGGCCGGAGGGTCATGGTGTTATTTGTGTTCCCCTCGGCTTCTCTCTCTAATAGAAGGTGTGCTGTTTGTGGGGGGAAGGGGTTTCCATAGTTACAGGCTTTGTCAGCCTTGCTGGTTGATGAGGTAATGTAACCCGAGCCCCCCGTGGGGTCTGCGTGTTGAGGTTGGATGAAGTGTGTCCCAGAATTGTGCTGTGGCGTGCCTGAGCTGAGCAGCTGTTCAGAGCAGAGTTTATTCAGCACCTGAGCGCAGTTCCTCACTGTGTGAGAACTTCATAAACAGCTTAGGAGGACGACCAGCGACGTCCTTTACCGAAACTCAGTTCCGTAAACCAGCAGGTCTTTACAGAACAGCCTGAACTGGACAGAGGACGGACTGCACGCTCAGACATAACAGTCACCGTGACTCATGGCCTCAAGTGCGTTAGTGCTTTTCTAAATGAGTAGACAACATAAAACACCAATGCAGACATAATAACACACAGTATATTTAATAAACAGCTTAATTGATTATCAATAATGAAGACAAACAATCATCCTGCCTGGTAATGGTTTATGGACTGCTGACGCGCTTCAGTCGCCCATCATTAGGATATTACAGTTTTTTCATCATCTTATTATTTTTATATAATACTGAACATCAGTCATTACAATACTGCAGTCCTCAGCTGTTTTACTTTTTGATATATACAGACAGACAGACAGACGTAGATAGACACACAGAGACAGATAGATAGATAGATAGATAGATAGATAGATAGATAGATAGATAGATAGATAGATAGACAGACAGACAGACAAAGACAGACAGACAGACAAACAGAGGTAGATAGATATATAGATATATATATAGATAGATAGATAGATAGATAGAGACAGACAGACAGACAGATAGATAGATATATAGATATATATATAGATAGATAGAGACAGACAGACAGAGACAGATAGACAGACAGACAGACAGACAGACAGACAGATAGATAGATAGATAGATAGACAAAGACAGACAGACAGATAAACAGAGGTAGATAGATAGATAGAGAGAGACAGACAGACAGAGACACAGACAGATAGATAGACAGACAGATATAGATAGATAGATAGATAGATAGATAGTTAGATAAGCAGATAGATAGATAGATAGACAGACAAAAACAGACAGACAGACAAACAGAGGTAGGTAGGTAGATAGATAGATAGATAGATAGATAGATAGATAGATAGATAGATAGAGACAGACATAGATAGATAGATAGATAGATAGATAGATAGATAGATAGATAGAGACAGAGACAGACACAGAGACAGACAGAGACAGATAGATAGACAGACAGACAGACAGATATAGATAGATAGATAGATAGATAGATAGATAGATAGATAGATAGATAGATAGATAGATAGATAGATAAGCAGATAGATAGATAGACAGATAGGCAGATAGATATATAGATAGACAGACAAAGACAAACAGAGTTAGATAGATAGATAGATAGATAGATAGATAGATAGATAGATAGATAGATAGAGACAGACAGACAGAGACAGAGACAGACAGACAGATATAGATAGATAGATAGATAGATAGATAAGCAGATAGATAAGCAGATATATAGATAGATAGATAAGCAGATATATAGATAGATAGATAGACAGATAGATAGATAGAGACATACAGACACAGATAGATAGACAGATATAGATAGATAGATAGATAGATAGATAGACAGATAGGCAGATAGATAGATAGATAGATAGATAGATAGACAGACAGAGACAAACAGAGTTAGATAGATAGATAGATAGACAGATAGGCAGATAGATAGATAGACAGACAGAGACAAACAGAGTTAGATAGATAGATAGATAGATAGATAGATAGATAGATAGATAGATAGATAGAGACAGACATAGATAGATAGATAGATAGATAGATAGATAGATAGATAGATAGAGACAGAGACAGACACAGAGACAGACAGAGACAGATAGATAGACAGACAGACAGACAGATATAGATAGATAGATAGATAGATAGATAGATAGATAGATAGATAGACAGAGACAGACACAGACAGATAGATAGACAGACAGACAGACAGATATAGATAGATAGATAGATAGACAGATAGGCAGATAGATAGATAGATAGACAGACAAAGACAAACAGAGTTAGATAGATAGATAGATAGATAGATAGATAGATAGATAGATAGATAGAGACAGACAGACAGAGACAGACACAGACAGATAGATAGACAGACAGACAGATATAGATAGATAGATAGATAGATAAGCAGATAGATAAGCAGATATACAGATAGATAGATAGATAGATAGATAGATAGATAGAGACATACAGACACAGATAGATAGACAGACAGACAGACAGATATAGATAGATAGATAGATAGATAGATAGATAGATAAGCAGATAGATAGACAGATAGGCAGATAGATAGATAGATAGACAGACAGAGACAAACAGAGTTAGATAGATAGATAGATAGATAGATAGGCAGATAGATAGATAGATAGGCAGATAGATAGATAGAAACAGCTAATCACGTCCACCTGTCTGTATAAACAGTCCTCTGTGTGTTCAGCTCTGAGTGGAGTTTCCTGTATGAGCTGTGATCTGGTTCTGCTCTGGTTGATTGATTGATTGTTATATCCAGTATTGTGATGCTGCTCTGTTTTCTGGTCTGATGTATTCAGTCTTGTCCTAACCGTCAGTGTTTTTCTTTGGCACTTTCTACTGGGAGGTGTCCCAAACCCTAAACTTACACTACAGAAGTGATTAAAATTCATATTGAGCTTCATTAAAAAGTCTACAAACGAGTAACTATGATGATTTTGTCTATGTACCGTTTCTTGATGACGTAAGGCCGTCACAGATGCACTTATACTCCATACTTTACAGTGGCATTAAACACGACTCAGCCAATCAGATTCGAGCACTGACAACTATCTTTTTAATAATGGGACATGGCCGCCTGTCAGTGTTCAGGTCGCTGCACACACTCTGTTCTCTTCTTCAAGCTCCTGTTGGAGGAAACCTCATCCCCAGGTTCATCCACCCACCTCATGATTGAATCCTCCAGGTCCTCAAATGGCTTGTGTGGTTTGTGAGAGTTGGCCGGGCGCCAGGCTCTAGGAGGATCTGCTAAATGACAACACGGCGCCTCGTCGGAGCGTTTTGCTCGGCAACATCTCATCACATTAGTCAAATGAAGTTAGAGCCGCCACCAGCAGGCCGTCCAATCTGTCCCTACACAGCCGAGCGGGCTCTACCCAGTTAGAGGAGAAGTTCTGCTCTCGCTCTGAGGTCCAGATACACCAGATATATACACAGATCAGCCATGACATTAACTCCACCTCCTTATATCTCCACTTACTGTCCACTGTATCAGCTCCACTGACCATACAGGACCTCCACTCACTGTCCACTGTATCAGCTCCACTGACCATACAGGACCTCCACTCACTGTCCACTGTATCAGCTCCACTGACCATACAGGACCTACACTCACTGTCCACTGTATCAGCTCCACTGACCATACAGGACCTCCACTCACTGTCCACTGTATCAGCTCCACTGACCATACAGGACCTCCACTCACTGTCCACTGTATCAGCTCCACTGATCATACAGGACCTACACTCACTGTCCACTGTATCAGCTCCACTGACCATACAGGACCTCCACTCACTGTCCACTGTATCAGCTCCACTGACCATACAGGACCTCCACTCACTGTCCACTGTATCAGCTCCACTGACCATACAGGACCTCCACTCACTGTCCACTGTATCAGCTCCACTGACCATACAGGACCTCCACTCACTGTCCACTGTATCAGCTCCACTGACCATACAGGACCTACACCTACAGACTGTAGTTCTGATTCTCTGTATAGTTTATTACTCTGTTCTTTAATGATCAGGACCCCAACAGGACCACCACAGAGCAGATATTACTAGGGAGGTGGGTCATTCTCTGCACTGCAGTGACACTGATGTGGTGGTGATGTGTTGGTGAGTGTTGTGCTGGTGTGAGTGGATCAGACACAGCAGTGCTGCTGTAGTTTTAACCCACCACTCAAATAATATCTGATCAGTGGTGGTGGTCCTGTGGGATTAACTACAGTCTGTAAGTGTATCAAGAAACAAGGTGGCAGCCTTGTTATATATATATATATATATATATATATATATATGTATGTATGTATGTATGTATGTATGTATGGAAAAGCACTACTTACTCTATTAATACTGTTTAATATTTCTTTGCACAGTAATATATATATATATATATATATATATATATATATATATATATATATATATATATATATATATATATATATATATATATATATATATATACTGCATAGTACTGTGTAGGTTCACTGGTGGGTTTGATAGTAAATAAAATGTGTATGTTGAGACCCCTGGTTCCCATCATCACCACTGTAAACACCATCTGAGTCTCTACACTGAAGCATTTCACATCAAACCACACTGAATGACTGTTTACGTCTCGACCACCGAATTATGTAGAAATTTAGAAAATTGTTATGTTCACTGCTCTCTGCTTTCTCTACTGGAGGAGTTCTGTCCCAAAGCATGTTCCTGAGATGTTTATTTATGTGAGGCTCATGTTCTACAGGGTTTCTTGGTCAGTCAGGCTGGGGGTCAGTTGGACGGCTGCCCAACAGGAAGGCTAGAATTACTGAAACTACAGTGTGAGGTGTTGCTGATGTTTTGACTGAAGCTGAGCAGCCAGCGGTGGATTTTCTGGGAAAGCCAAGAAGAGATTGTTTACCACAGACCAGAGGTTTGGAAACTGCAGTAACGTTCTGATAAAATCCACATACTGAAGGTTTTTCCTTTAAATAAAACCGTAGAGTAGAGTAGAGTAGAGTAGAGTAGAGTAGAGTAGAGTAGAGTAGAGTAGAGTAGAGTAGAGTAGAGTAGAGTAGAGTAGAGTAGAGTAGAGTAGAGCTCGTTCACCAGTGTTCCTGTTCCACCTTAAACAGTGCAGCAGGAGCCAGAACGTACCTGCACCTCCATGTAAGGTGGAAACAGAAGAACTGGTGAAGGAGAAGCTGAGCTGATGGTGCTGGTGGTCAGTAGGAGTGAGTATTGTAGTGTGTGAGGGTGATCTGGGGGTGAACACTGGTGGTCAGTAGGAGTGAGTATTATAGTGTGTAAGGGTGATCTGGGGGTGAACACTGGTGGTCAGTAGGAGTGAATATTGTAGTGTGTAAGGGTGATCTGGGGGTGAAGACTGGTGGTCAGTATGAGTGAATATTGTAGTGTGTAAGGGTAATCTGGGGGTGAACACCGGTGGTCAGTAGGAGTGAGTGTTGTAGTGTGTAAGGGTGATCTGGGGGTGAACACTGGTGGTCAGTAGGAGTGAGTGTTGTTGTGTGTAAGGGTGATCTGGGGGTGAACACCGGTGGTCAGTAGGAGTGAGTGTTGTAGTGTGTAAGGGTGATCTGGGGGTGAACACCGGTGGTCAGTAGGAGTGAGTATTGTAGTGTGTAAGGGTGATCTGGGGGTGAACACTGGTGGTCAGTAGGAGTGAGTATTGTAGTGTGTAAGGGTGATCTGGGGGTGAACACTGGTGGTCAGTAGGAGTAAGTATTGTAGTGTGTAAGGATGATCTGGGGCTGAACACTGATGGTCAGTAGGAGTGAGTATTGTAGTGTGTAAGGGTGATCTGGGGGTGAACACTGGTGGTCAGTAGGAGTGAGTATTGTAGTGTGTAAGGGTGATCTGGGGGTGAACACTGGTGGTCAGTAGGAGTAAGTATTGTAGTGTGTAAGGATGATCTGGGGCTGAACACTGGTGGTCAGTAGGAGTGAGTATTGTAGTGTGTAAGGGTGATCTGGGGGTGAACACTGGTGATCTTTAGTATGTGGTGGTTTGTTTTCTTGGTGGTTCTTAATCTGCTGCTCGATATCAGCTCATCTTTCAGTCTGTGTTGATTGATTGAGAAGCAGTTCATCACAATACATTTAATCAGTGATATTGAAAACACTGAGTTATGTTTTAAGAAAGTGTGATTTGATTTAATTATGATTCTCTGGGAAAAGATTCAATGTTATTAAATCTTACACGTCGACTCGATTTGATTCACTGTGTGGAGATCAGGTAGTGATGACTGAGGCAGAGTGTGTGGGTGTGTGTGTGTGTTTGAGCGGGTAATAGTTGAGGGGACGGATGGATAGATGGATGAATGGACCGATGGATGGATGGATGGATGGGAGGGTTCAGACAGCATCAGAGAAAAGAGTGTGACAAAGGAGGCTGAAAAACGCAGGACAATCCATGACCGCTGTCTGCCCTGCACTGGGGGAGGGGGCAGGGGCGAGCGAGAGGGGGGGAGGGGGGGGTGGTGGAGGGGGTGGAGGTGTGAAACAGAGATATTGAGGTAATATGGACATTTGTCTCTCCGTCTGTATCAGTTAATGTCAATAAACGTCAGAACATTGATCAGATTTCAGTCTGAACAGTATTTTGAACCCTAAGGTAAACAAAGGCAGTGTTTTGGTTACAGGAGCTCATAGTGTAGAATATACAGCTGTTTAATGATGGCTGGTTCGTGCTGTTGTGAGTGAATGGCTAGACTTCTCCTTCAGAATGACATCATCATTTCATCATTACTAACTTAAATGTACATTATTCAGAGGAAAGTTGTTCAAGTTTGAAAATTATCGTTACCATCATTACTCCAGGTTTAGATACTCAGACTGTGCTTAATCCAGGTACTCATACTGTGATTAATACAGGTTTAGATACTAACACCGTGATTAATCCAGGTACTCAGACTGTGATTAATCCAGGTTTAGATACTAACACAGTGATTACTCCAAGTTTATATACCCAGACTGTGATTAATCTAGGTTTTGATACTCAGGCTGTGATTAATCTAGGTTTAGATACTCAGACTGTGCTTAATCCAGGTACTCATACTGTGATTAATACAGGTTTAGATACTAACACCGTGATTAATCCAGGTACTCAGACTGTGATTAATCCAGGTTTAGATACTAACACAGTGATTACTCCAAGTTTATATACCCAGACTGTGATTAATCTAGGTTTTGATACTCAGGCTGTGATTAATCTAGGTTTTGATACTCAGGCTGTAATTAATCCAGGTTTTGATACTCAGACTGTGATTAATCCAGGTTTTGATACTCAGGCTGTGATTAATCTAGGTTTTGATACTCAGGCTGTGATTAATCCAGGTTTTGATACTCAGGCTGTGATTAATCTAGGTTTTGATGCTCAGACTGTGATTAATCTAGGTTTTGATACTCAGACTGTGATTAATTAATGTTTAGATATTCAGACTGTAATTAATCCAGGTTTTGATGCTCAGACTGTGATTAATCTGGGTTTTGATGCTCAGACTGTGATTAATTAATGTTTAGATATTCAGACTGTAATTAATCCAGGTTTTGATACTCAGACTGTGATTAATCCAGGTTTTGATGCTCAGGCTGTGATTAATCTGGGTTAAGGTACAGTGATTAATAGGTTAATGTTATTATGTGAAGCCGAGGTCGTGCTGTAGCTCCAGCTGGTTCTCCTCCTACCAGTACAGAGACGCTTGACCACATTAATAATACATACAAACTGATCAATAGAAAAATCAATAAGCACTACTGTGTGTGTGTGTGTGTGTGTGTGTGTTTGGGACTCCAGTGTGTGCTCAGTGACCAGTGTGTGATATCTGAGAGTGAGGTATCACTCACTGTTCCTGAACTCCACAAAACTAAACAGCAGCACCTTCTTGCCGGGGAGCTTGTCCAACCTCACAACGGTTGCTATGACGCAACACATTTATGAGCAAGAAGTGAGTTTTGTTCAGTTTCATTTCATTACACCTCCATCTGAGGTGCTCATCCTGCCAATAAACATCAACCAGCATCAAGAAAATCTCCATAAGAACATGAAGAACCACTGAGAGGAACCACAGCCCAACAGGAGATGCTGCCTCTTCAGACTGGTGCTAGGAACCTTCAGCTTTGAGTTTGTTTTTTTTTTCTATTTTTGCTTTTTCTATTTTTGCCTGAAGATTTGCTTCAGGTTCTGAATTTTATTTCCGTTTTTGTCTCATCTGACCACAAAACCTCATCCCCCGTTCCTTCTGGGTCGCTCTGACGCTTTGATGTGGTTTTCTTCAGTAATGGCTTCTTTCTAGTCATCCTCCGGTACAGGCCGGAGCTCGTGATGTTGTTGACTGGTGCACCTTCACTCCACCTCCAGCCACTGAACTCTGAGCTCCTTCAAAGTGGTTCTTGTCTGTCTGTGGCTTCACTTCTGAGTTTGAGGGACAACCTTGTCTGGACAGAACTGAACTAACTGAGAACCATGAGGAGCTTTTATCTAGTACCAACAGTTTTTGTTTATGAGAAGAAAAAAAACCCCAAGAAACTGCAGCAGAACTGCGGTCAGGACGAGAGACTGAACTTCTTGTTTCAGTTTCTTGTAGCTGTAGTTTGAAACCTCTCACCAGTGACCAGTCACATCACCCCCAGACCAACTGTTCACTCTACAATACTCACTCCTACCGAGCACACGAGGGTGAAGAAGCTCATTCACCAGTTTTCCTGTTCCACCTTAAACAGTGCAGCAGGAGCCAGAACGTACCTGCACCTCCATTTAAGGTGGAAACAGGAGAACTGGTGAAGGAGAAGCTGAGCTGACAGTGCTGGTGGTCACTAGGAGTGAGTATTGTAGTGTGTAAGGGTGATCTGGGGGTGAACACTGGTGGTCAGTAGGAGTGAGTATTGTAGTGTGTAAGGGTGATCTTGGGGTGAACACTGGTGGTCAGTAGGAGTGAGTATTGTAGTGTGTAAGGGTGATCTGGGGGTGAACACTGGTGGTCAGTAGGAGTGAGTATTGTAGTGTGTAAGGGTGATCTGGTGGTCAACACTTTAGTATGTGGTGGTTTGTTTTCTTGGTGGTTCTTAATCTGCTGCTCGATACCAGCTCATCTTTCAGTTCAGCTCAAACCTCTCTTCATCACATCAGCATCACCTCCAACATCTACTGTAACATCTCACCTCCATCTCCTCCACTCTGTTCCTCACCTCCATCTCCTCCACTCTGTTCCTCACCTCCATCTCCTCCACTCTGTTCTTCACCTCTATCTCCTCCACTCTGTTCCTCACCTCCATCTCCTCCACTCTGTTCTTCACCTCCATCTCCTCCACTCTGTTCTTCACCTCTATCTCCTCCACTCTGTTCCTCACCTCCATCTCCTCCACTCTGTTCTTCACCTCCATCTCCTCCACTCTGTTCCTCACCTCCTCCACTTGCCAGAATCACGTGACTGAAAACAACCTGTAAGCTACATTAGCCTTGTGGCTTTAAGATGATTCAGTGGTTCTCTTACTATCTCAGCTGTATGTGTGTGAATGGACTGTCACTCAGGGACACAAACCACACTGAGGTGCTGGAGTGCAACGCTTAAAGACAACATCACACACACACACACACACACACACACACACACACACACACACACACACACACACACACTCTCAAATTAGCCTTCACATGCTGCCAAGTCACATAACCTCAGCCTGAGAAGAGCCTGCTTACGGCAACACCTGCAAACACAACACACACAAACCAGTGGGCCCCATACCTGAACACTACGGCCCCGTCCCAATACTCACAGACGTCAGTGTGTTTATTTAACCCTTCCCTAGCTTTGGGGGGCTCTGGGCCCCAGTCAATTCAGTTATGTTGAGGTTCTCGACTCTGGGGTGGTCAGTCCATTCAGTGATGTTGAGGTTCTGGACTCTGGGGTGATCAGTCTATTGTTCTGAGAACAGCAGCAGCTTCTTTGTTTGGTGTGTCTGTATCTCCTTTTCTCAGTGAGGAGCTTCTTGAACATCTACACATGCTTTCAGACCCACAGTTTTGAGGTGTCTTCTCACAGTGCAAAGATGGACGGAAACACCTGTGGATGTTCTCAGATCTGAAGGTGGAGCTTGATGTTCTCCTCTCTTTTAAAGGGCCCAGCAGGTCTTCCAGGTGGTTGTTAGGAGTCATATTTTATATGTATAGTTTAAGCCTAATCTGGAAACTCGTTATGAAAGTACATAGTACTTAGTGACTTGAGATTAAAGAACTAGTGCAAAGCCAGGATGGAGAAGTCTGAAGGCCGACTGGCATTTTATGCCATTTTTCTTTGGACATGTTGGCGTGAACACTCGTGACAGCTGTGGTGGATGTGCTGAGATGTTCTAGCTCGTTGGGGAGCTCAGCAGGATCGAATGTTTCCTTAATGAACCTCGCTACATCATCTCTCCATGTGCTTAATGAAGGTTGCTGATAATTATTGCAGACAGGTTATGGCTTAATTGTAGGCTGTCCTGCCAGAGCGGTTAATTCATCGCCGTGAATGAGTCTTAATAGCAGTATTACTCAGCCTGTTCGTGGCTCTCTGGAACCTTGATCTTTACACTCGAACCGCCCTGAAACTTCTTCACCTTTATTTCACTCCTTCAAATCTTTTCTTTCCCCCTTTGTGTGCTTTCATCACTTCCGAGCTCGTTATTAGACACCGCACCATCTGCTGTATGATTCACTCCTGCACTGCACTGCTGCTGCTGCTACGCTAACAATAATCCAGTAACCACTATGAATTACTCAGTACCTACTGTAAATTATTCAGTATCTACTATGAATTACTCAGTACCTACTGTAAATTATTCAGTATCTACTATGAATTACTCAGTACCTACTGTAAATTATTCAGTTTCTACTATGAATTACTCAGTACCTCCTGTAGAATATTTAGTAACCACTATAAATTACTCAGTACCTCCTGTAAATTATTCAGTATCTACTGTGTAATATTCAGTATTTACTGAGTTACTTAAGTACCTACTGTGTAATATTTAGTATGTACCATGTATTACACAGTACCTACTGTAAATTATTCAGTATCTGCTATAAATTACTCAGTACCTCCTGTAGATTATTCAGTATCCACTATAAATTACTCAGTACCTCCTGTAAATTATTCAGTATCTACAGTGTAATATTCAGTATTTACTGACTTCAGTACCTACTGTGTAATATTCAGTATGTACCATGTATTACTCAGTACCTACTGTAAATTATTCAGTATCTACTATGAATTACTCAGTACCTTCTGTAAATGATTCAGTATCTACTATGAGCTACTTTAGTACCTACTGTGTAATAGTTAGTATCTATTATGAATGACTCCAGTACCAACTGGGTAGTATTCAGTATCTACTATGAGCTATTTCAGTACCTACTGTGTTATAGTCAGTATCTACTATGAGCTACCTCAGTACCTACTGAGGAATATTCAGTATCTAATATAGTCAATATTTATTATGAATGACTTCAGTACCTACTGAGTAGTATTCAGTATCTACCATTCAAACGTTCTTCAGAGAACCAGACGTGGTTCTTCACTGTTCACTGCAGGGAACTCAGCTGGCTTTGCGTTCACACATCTGTTACTGTCCATTTTTATTTATTTAATTTTTTTTTTCAATTTTTAGTTTTCTACATCATTTGAACAAAACAGCTGATGTTTACATTGTGTGAAAGTTTTATGCTGAACGGACCAATAGAAACACTTTAAAATATCTTGGAAAAAATTCTGGTTCCATAGACTTACATTAAAAGTAAGACAGTTTTCAGCCTCTCCTGTAAAGTTACTATTTTAGAGATTCTTCTTTACTTTGGACAGTGACAGTGTTTACTCTTACAGAGAGAGAAGTTTGTCTCAGTGTATCTGAATTGAAGGAATACTATTCATTGAGCAGCACTGAGATAAAATAGAGCCACGGTTGGCGGTGAGGAGGTTTGCATGCACTGGACTGCACTGTCCGTACCACCGTGGATATTAATATCATAACTCATTCCCGTAATATTTGCTGTTATTACGCACCGGAGAGCCGTCATGTTTGTTCCTAATCAGCCCCGGTGGCTAAAGCAGCTCAAACCTGTAGCATGAAATCAAATGAGGCTAATTCGGCAGCAGCAGCCAGCGGTGTGCGGTTTATTAAGAGCCGCTCGTCGTCCTCAATTCAATTCGGAGCGTTTGGGATGAGGGTATTAAATCCTCCCTCTTCTTTGGGGAGTAACTGCGCTGCTGTTTGAGTTGTCAGAAGACAGACAGAAGAAAGAAACAGGGCGTCTGTGTTGGAGCGGCTGCCATTGTGCGGCGCGGAGATTAAAAATATTTTCTGCAAATTGATTAAGCTGAATGGCGGAGCAGCAGTAATTAAGTCGAGCTCTTTAATATGCTCCGAATGGCTGGAACCATGACCACCGCTAATCCTGTTTTGGAAGTGGTGACGTCGGCGGGTACTGAGCGAAAACTGCGCCCCTGAGAGGTTTTATTTAATTAAAAAAAGTTGGCGGCTTGAAGTCGCCCGTGTGGCCCCCCGGAGCTCGCTTTGTTACGTGTAAAATTGTCTTTAAAGAAGAGCTTTTATTCACAGGTCCTTTTTTTTCTCCTGCCCCTCGTACGGCTGACTCTGCTCGAGTGGGTCGCTGGGTTTTCCGGGTCCCTGGAGACGGCTGATCTGGCTTATTGGCCGTCTCTGGAGCGCGTGCGGTGGCCTGGCTCTGTTGTAGTGTTGGAGGCAGAGGGAGGTCACTGGGACTATATTACAGTGTCAGAAGATGCTAACAGGTCAATGGGACTCCAGTACAGACTCAGAAGCAGAACACGGAAATATTTAATCACATTTTCATCCAAAACCCAGTTTGCAATCTGAGCCGGACTGTACCTGACAAAATTCTAACTAAATCTTACTGTACCTGACAAAATTCTACCCAAATCTTAATGCAATTGACAAAATTCTAACTAAATCTTACTGTAATTGACAAAATTTGAACCAAATCTTACTGTAATTGACAAAATTTGAACCAAATCTTACTGTACCTGACAAAATTCTACCCAATCTTACCGCAATCGACAAAATTCTACCCAAATCTTAATGCAATTGACAAAATTCTACCCAAATCTTAATGCACTTGACAAAATTCTACCCAAATCTTACCGTAATTGACAAAATTCTACCCAAATCTTACCGCAATTGACAAAATTCTACCCAAATCTTACTACAATTGACAAAATTCTACCCAAATCTTACTGTAATTGACAAAATTCTACCCAAATCGTACCGCAATTGACAAAATTCTACCCAAATCTTACTGTACCTGACAAAATTCTACCCAAATCTTAATGTAATTCACAAAATTCTACCCAAATCTTACTGTACCTGACAAAATTCTGTCCTAGCTTCTCTGTGGTCCAACAAAGTTGTTGTCTGACACCGTCAGAACCTGACTATAATTCAACAAGGTTCTGTCAGAACCCATCTGAAGCCCAACAAAATTCTGTCCAAATCCGATTGAAGCCCAACTAAAATTAAAACTCAAGTGTAGTCAGACTAAACTCTATCCAAAACCATCTCTAGCTGGTATATTCTTACAATTACAATGAAATAAATGCTTATTCTATTTAAGATTTTGACTAATTATGTTGAAATAATACTTTTATTCCAATTTGTTTAAACGATTATGCCAAACATTGATTGGTTTTGACTGATTATATCAAATGAATTGCTTATTAGCTCAAGATTTTAAATGTATATATCCAAATAGTGACTTACTCTCTTAAGCTTCAGATTGTCAGATTGTAAGTATAGTCAGAAAAAAGTTGTGGCCTCACAAAATCCTGTACCTGACAAAATTCTATCCAATTTTATTATACCTGAGAAAATTCTTTCAAAATGTCCAAATTTTACTGTAACTGCTAGAAATTCTGTCAAAATACAAAATACTTATTATTACTTGTACTTGTCCTGTACTCATACCACTGTACTTATAGTCCTGTACTCATATCACTGTACTTATATCACTGTACTTATAGTGCTATATTCATATCACTGTACTTATAGTCCTATATTCATATCACTGTACTCATATCACTGTACTTATAGTCCTGTACTCATATCACTGTACTCATATCACTGTACTTATAGTCCTGTACTCATATCACTGTACTTATATCACTGTACTTATAGTCCTGTACTCATATTACTGTACTTATATCACTGTACTTATAGTCCTATATTCATATCACTGTACTCATATCACTGTACTTATAGTCCTGTTCTCATATCACTGTACTTATATTACTGTACTTATAGTCCTGTACTCAAATCACTATACTTATAATCCTGTACTTAAATCACTGTACTTATAGTCCTGTACTCATATCACTGTACGTATAGTCCTGTTTTCAAATCACTGTACTTATAATCCTGTACTCAAATCACTGTACTTATAGTCCTGTACTTATATCACTGTACTTATAGTCCTGTACTCATATCACTGTACGTATAGTCCTGTTTTCAAATCACTGTACTTACAGTCCTGTACTCAAATCACTGTACTTATAGTCCTGTACTCATATCACTGTACGTATAGTCCTGTTTTCAAATCACTGTACTTATAGTCCTGTACTCATATCACTGTACGTATAGTCCTGTTTTCAAATCACTGTACTTACAGTCCTGTACTCATATCACTGTACTTATATCACTGTACTTATAATCCTGTACTCAAATCACTGTACTTATAGTCCTGTACTCATATCACTGTACTCAAATCACTGTACTCATATCACTGTACTTATAATCCTGTACTCAAATCACTGTACTTATAGTCCTGTACTCATATCACTGTACTTATAGTCCTGTACTCATATCACTGTACTTATAATCCTGTACTCAAATCACTGTACTTATAATCCTGTACTCAAATCACTGTACTTATAGTCCTGTACTCATATCACTGTACGTATAGTCCTGTACTCATATCACTGTACGTATAGTCCTGTTTTCAAATCACTGTACTTATAGTCCTGTACTCAAATCACTGTACTTATAGTCCTGTACTCAAATCACTGTACTTATAGTCCTGTACTCATATCACTGTACTTATATCATTGTTCTTATAGTCCTGTACTCAAATCACTGTACTTATAGTCCTGTACTTATATCACTGTACTTATATCATTGTTCTTATAGTCCTGTACTCAAATCACTGTACTTATAGTCCTGTACTCATATCACTGTACTTATATCATTGTTCTTATAGTCCTGTACTCAAATCACTGTACTTATAGTCCTGTACTTATATCAGTGTTGATGAGTAAACTCTTCACTTTGACTCCAGCCACCCTCTTCACCCTCACCCTCAGTAACTGAAGACGTTTCCTAATGAATGATAAAGTTATTACAAATAAAGATCTGTGTAATTTGGTGATACAGCCGGTAACATGATATCAGACAGTTTCTCTTTAGTATTCAGACGAGTAGCCGGCGGTTCGTTCGTTTCTGTTCTCGTATGCTGGTCACACCAGCAAGCAATTTCTGTCTCTTGTAAAAAGCAGCTGCAGTGATTAGACGCTGATTGGGCGGTGAGTCATCTTCACCAGGAAACAGTTTCAGACAGGTATTGACCTGACGGATTGGACTGACGGGTTGGACTGACGGATTGGACTGACGGATTGGACTGACGGGTTGGACTGACGGATTGGACTGTTGGTTTCCTGCGTGTCTGTTTTTCTCGGCCTGGATGATCGCTGACCTTCAGTTTCCAGTTTTAGTTCTGGTGTGCAGTTAGAGACTGGAGATCATCTGTTGATGTACAGGTTGTGTTGGTCTGCCTTCAGCCAATCAGTGTCCAGTTTCTGTCAGCATCACTGTTGTCCTGACGATGATTCACTACCTGTATAATATCTGATCAACAGTAGCCCAACAAACTTTTCCGTCTGAGCGGTCAAACCTTAAATCTGACTGAAGACCTGCAAAATACAATCTAAACCCAATATAACCAACAGAACTGTCTGTCTGATCTCGACTGTTTGTCAAACAATTGTCTGATCTCGACTGTAGCCCCACAAAACTGTCTAACCTCGACTGCATTCCCACAGAATTGTCCGACCTTGCCTGCATTACCATAGGATTGTGTCTAATCTTGAATGTAGTTCCACACAATTGTCTGATCTTGACTCTAGCCAACAAGACTGTGTCTGACCTCGACAGCATTTCCATAGAATTGTGTCTGATCCTGACAGCATTCCCATAGAATTGTGTCTGATCTTGACAGTATTCCCATAGAATTGTGTCTGATCTTGACAGTATTCCCATAGAATTGTGTCTGATCTTGACTGTAGTCTCATACAGTTGTGCCTGATTTCAAACCTAGTCCCACAAAACTGTCTGATCTCGATTGTAGCCCCACAAAATTTGTCTGACCTCGACTGCAATCCCCACAGAATTGTGTCTGACTTTGACTGCATTACCATAGAATTGTGTCTGATCTCGATTGTAGCCCCACACAATTGTGTTGGGTCTTAACTGTAGTTCCACAAAATTGTGTCTGATCTTGACTGTAGTCCAACACATTTGTGTCGGATCTCAACTGCAGTCTCACAAAATTGTGTCTGATCTTGACTGTAGTGCCACACAATTGTCTGATTTCAACTACAGTCCCACAAACTGTCTCTAATCTCCACTGTATCCTCGGCTGCAGTCCCACAAAATTGTCTGGTCTCAACGATAGTCCCACACAT
Organism: Megaleporinus macrocephalus; assembly: GCA_021613375.1. Taxonomy (NCBI): domain Eukaryota; kingdom Metazoa; phylum Chordata; class Actinopteri; order Characiformes; family Anostomidae; genus Megaleporinus; species Megaleporinus macrocephalus. Next base: position 47,101,564 of record CM038709.1, read on the forward strand.
TTGTGTCTGATCTTGACTATACTTCCACACAATTGTCTGATCTCGACTATAGTCTCACAAATTTGTGTCTGATCTCGATTAAAGTCCCACACAATTGTGTCTGATCTCGACTATAGTTCCACAAATTTGTGTCTGATCTCAACAAAAGTCCCACACAATTGTATCTGATCTTGATTATAGTCCCACACATTTGTGTCTGATCTCGACTAAAGTCCCACACAATTGTGCCTGATCTTGACTGTTCTCCCACACATTTGTGTCTGATCTCAACTGCAGTCCCACAAAATTGTCTGAACCTCACTGTAGCCCCAAAACATTCTGTCTGAACTCAACTCTAGCCTTATAAAAGTGTCTGATCTCGACTGCAACCCCACAAAACTGTGTCTGATCTCGACTGCAACCCCACAAAACTGTGTCTGATCTCGACTGCAACCCCACAGAACTTCCTTATCTGGACTGTAATGCCACAAAGCAAAGATGTGTCGCTCCCTGCTGGCAGGAATACTAACAGAGTGTGAGAGTGTGAGAGTGTGAGAGAGTGCTATGCTTTAACCTAAACAGACAAAGAGGGCTCTGCGTCGGGCCTTTGAAGTCTCTGCGCGCGTGACAGTGTGCAATACCGCCGTCGGTAGTTTCAGCCGACTGCATCGTGTTCAAAGGCTTCCGCACATTAGCTGAATCAGTGACATTTACCATCTCCCAGTGCTACTGTCCCCTGCAGGAGAGCAGCAGAGAATTAAGACCACACTCAGTGTGTGTCTGTGTGTAGTTGTGTGCCTTTTCCTGTATTTATCACTTTATGGGGACTAAATGTCCTCACAACGTCATTAAAAAACTGGTCCTCACAGGAAAACATGCTGTTACCACCACAAATGTAGATATTTTATAATATATATGTGGTGGTGTAGTGGTTAGTACGGTGGTGTAGTGGTTAGTATGATGGTGTAGTGGTTAGTATGGTGGTGTAGTGGTTAGTATGGTGGTGTAGTGGTTAGTATGGTGGTGTAGTGGTTAGTACGGTGGTGTAGTGGTTAGTATGGTGGTGTAGTGGTTAGTATGGTGGTGTAGTGGTTAGTATGGTGGTGTAGTGGTTAGTATGATGTTGTAGTGGTTAGTACGGTGGTGTAGTGGTTAGTATGGTGGTGTAGTGGTTAGTACGGTGGTGTAGTGGTTAGTACGGTGGTGTAGTGGTTAGTACGGTGGTGTAGTGGTTAGTATAGTGGTGTAGTGGTTAGTACGGTGGTGTAGTGGTTAGTACGGTGGTGTAGTAGTTAGTATGGTGGTGTAGTGGTTAGTATGGTGGTGTAGTGGTTAGTATGGTGGTGTAGTGGTTAGTACGGTGGTGTAGTGGTTAGTATGGTGGTGTAGTGGTTAGTACGGTGGTGTAGTGGTTAGTACGGTGGTGTAGTGGTTAGTATGATGTTGTAGTGGTTAGTACGGTGGTGTAGTGGTTAGTACGGTGGTGTAGTGGTTAGTATGGTGGTGTAGTGGTTAGTACGGTGGCGTAGTGGTTAGTATGGTGGCGTAGTGGTTAGTATGGTGGTGTAGTAGTTAGTACGGTGGTGTAGTGGTTAGTATGGTGGTGTAGTGGTTAGTACGGTGGTGTAGTGGTTAGTATGGTGGTGTAGTGGTTAGTACGATGGTGTAGTGGTTAGTACGGTGGTGTAGTGGTTAGTATGGTGGTGTAGTGGTTAGTATGGTGGTGTAGTGGTTAGTAAGGTGGTGTAGTGGTTAGTACGGTGGTGTAGTGGTTAGTACGGTGGTGTAGTGGTTAGTATGGTGGTGTAGTGGTTAGTATGGTGGTGTAGTGGTTAGTATGGTGGTGTAGTGGTCAGTATGGTGGTGTAGTGGTTAGTATGGTGGTGTAGTGGTCAGTATGGTGGTGTAGTGGTTAGTACGGTGGTGTAGTGGTTAGTATGGTGGTGTAGTGGTTAGTATGGTGATGTAGTGGTTAGTATGGTGGTGTAGTGGTTAGTACGGTGGTGTAGTGGTTAGTATGGTGGTGTAGTGGTCAGTACGGTGGTGTAGTGGTTAGTACGGTGGTGTAGTGGTTAGTATGGTGGTGTAGTGGTCAGTATGGTGGTGTAGTGGTCAGTACGGTGGTGTAGTGGTCAGTATGGTGGTGTAGTGGTCAGTATGGTGGTGTAGTGGTTAGTATGGTGATGTAGTGGTTAGTATGGTGGTGTAGTGGTTAGTATGGTGGTGTAGTGGTCAGTATGGTGGTGTAGTGGTTAGTATGGTGGTGTAGTGGTCAGTATGGTGGTGTAGTGGTTAGTATGGTGGTGTAGTGGTTAGTATGGTGATGTAGTGGTTAGTATGGTGGTGTAGTGGTTAGTATGGTGGTGTAGTGGTTAGTATGGTGGTGTAGTGGTTAGTATGGTGGTGTAGTGGTTAGTATGGTGGTGTAGTGGTTAGTATGGTGGTGTAGTGGTCAGTATGGTGGTGTAGTGGTTACTATGGTGGTGTAGTGGTCAGTATGGTGGTGTAGTGGTCAGTATGGTGGTGTAGTGGTCAGCACTGTCTCCTCACAGTAAGATGATCTGGGTTGGATTCCCGGTCTGGGTGGTTCTGTGTGGAGTGTGTATGTTCTCTCTGTGTTTGAGTGGGTTCCTCCGGGTTCTCCAGTTTCCTCCCACAGTCCAAACACATGCATGTTAGGATCCTCACTCTAAACTGCCCGTAGGTGTGAGTGTGTGTTGGCCATGCGATGGACCCCGCCTTCACCCGATGATGCTGGGATTGGCTCCAGCCCCTCGGTGACCCTGACTAGCGGGATAAAGCGGGATAAAGTGGAAGATAATGGATAGATGGATGTATGGATAGTATTGGAGGTTACTTCAAGCTACTCTAGCTAACAGGAAAATTCAAATAAGAAGCTGGCTAAGTAACTTAAGGTGGCAGAACTGCTACACCATTTAAGGTGGAATTAGAAACTCTGAACAAGTAAGTACTCAAAATAAACTGTTGTTTAATCCTGATTTATTACTTATTAGCATTACTACAGAATTATATTGTGAATGGATGCCTTCGCATACACATGCTTGTGTGTGTTTTTGTGTGTGTGTGTGTGTGTGTGTGAGGAGATCACACACACATCCTCCTCTCAGGAAAAGAACACACACTATGCTGAAATAATTCTCAAACTCAGCTGTAATCACATCAAACAGGCCGAGCGAGCTGTGGACTCGGGGAATAAAATGATGAGAAGCTCTAAAAATAAAAGTGACGAGTAAAGTCACTCACTGCTTACGGTGATGGACAGAACACAGCTGTGTTTGTGTAATGTCATACGCCTGATAATACATGTTCCCCATACGTTTACATAAATCATTATTTGTACTGTGTAAAAGTTTTAGTCACTCTGGGACATTATTATATATAAAAAAACTATTATTTCCAGACAGGAAGTTTTTATTTACACAGTAAACACTTTATTATTAAATATTAATCAGTATTAATAGAGTAAGTAGAGCTTTTACACTTTATTATTAAATATTAATCAGTATTAATAGAGTAAGTAGTGCTTTTACACTTTATTATTAAATATTAATCAGTATTAATAGAGTAAGTAGAGCTTTTACACTTTATTATTAAATATTAATCAGTATTAATAGAGTAAGTAGAGCTTTTACACTTTATTATTAAATATTAAACAGTATTAATAGAGTAAGTAGTACTTTTACACATTATTATTAAATATTAAACTGCATTAATATAGTAAGTAGTACTTTTACACTTTATTATTAAATATTAATCAGTATTAATAGAGTAAGTAGTGCTTTTACACTTTATTATTAAATATTAATCAGTATTAATAGAGTAAGTAGAGCTTTTACACTTTATTATTAAATATTAATCAGTATTAATAGAGTAAGTAGAGCTTTTACACTTTATTATTAAATAGTAAACAGTATTAATAGAGTAAGTAGAGCTTTTACACTTTATTATTAAATATTAATCAGTATTAATAGAGTAAGTAGTGCTTTTACACTTTATTATTAAATATTAATCAGTATTAATAGAGTAAGTAGAGCTTTTACACTTTATTATTAAATATTAATCAGTATTAATAGAGTAAGTAGAGCTTTTACACTTTATTATTAAATATTAAACAGTATTAATAGAGTAAGTAGTACTTTTACACATTATTATTAAATATTAAACTGCATTAATATAGTAAGTAGTACTTTTACACTTTATTATTAAATATTAATCAGTATTAATAGAGTAAGTAGTGCTTTTACACTTTATTATTAAATATTAATCAGTATTAATAGAGTAAGTAGAGCTTTTACACTTTATTATTAAATATTAATCAGTATTAATAGAGTAAGTAGAGCTTTTACACTTTATTATTAAATATTAATCAGTATTAATAGAGTAAGTAGAGCTTTTACACTTTATTATTAAATAGTAAACAGTATTAATAGAGTAAGTAGAGCTTTTACACTTTATTATTAAATAGTAAACAGTATTAATAGAGTAAGTAGAGCTTTTACACTTTATTATTAAATATTAATCAGTATTAATAGAGTAAGTAGAGCTTTTACACTTTATTATTAAATATTAATCAGTATTAATAGAGTAAGTAGAGCTTTTACACTTTATTATTAAATATTAATCAGTATTAATAGAGTAAGTAGTGTTTTCCATACGTCAGTGTGTTTATTTAACTCTTTCCAAGCTTCTCCTAAACAACCCAGTATTATTATCAGTTCTCATCTAATACCTGCTTTGACTGCTCAGTACTTCATTAAACTAAATCAAGATTTGCTGCTGAAGGAACTGAACACATTCATACAATGTCTGGGGCGTCCAGGAGAAATCTGGAACCTAACTTTGTTCTTCAAACTGGATCAAGATCTGATCTACTTCTCTCACAATAACATATTCATGTTACTTTGTATTGTATGTCTTATTTACGTGATTATTTACATCTGTTCTAATTAGATCTGCTGTTCTTACTGGTCAACATACACTTTTTTAAAACAATTAATATTGTAACCAGTTTGAATTGTAACTATCAGTTGAGGTTCAGGCCTCTTTTTTAAGCCAAGAAGACCAGAATTTTAATCTTTTTCTGGCTTGAGGCTCAAAGCCTGAATGTACTGTTCCAGACTGCCAGTCAGTCATGGTTGTGATTTCATAACACGTGGAGGTTTGGTTGGATCTGATTGGTTGTCTACAGGCAGTTCACAAGCTCTGCTATTAAAACAGAATTCAAATGAAAATTTTCTTTTAAAACTCAACGATTTTCTTATAAAAACAATTCAGGGGGATAAAAAAACAGGACTTTCCAAAACTGGAGCTCAAGCAATGATTAAAAGTTCAATCAAGAGCTGGTAGATCCACCAGCACTGTCCCCATCAGATACAACAGCACTGTTGGGTTTGAGACCTAGGAGAACATCAAGCTCCACCTTCAGGTCTGAGAACATCCACAGGTGTTTCTTTCCATCCTTCCACTGTGGGGTCTGAAAGGATGTGTAGCTGTTCAAGAGGCTCCTCACTGAGAAAAGGAGATACAGACACATTAAACAAAGAAGTTGAACAATGGACCAACCACCCCAGAGTCCAAAACCTCAACACCACTGTTTTGAGGACTGAACATCTTCTAGGACTGAACTTTAGAGATCTGGAAGAACATCCTTGTAGATTCTTTGGCCAACTGAAAGCATATCTGCTGCAATTAATGGAAGCTGTAATGAAGGTGGACACCAAAAAACTGAAATATATCACATCCATCCATCCATCCATCCATCCATCCATCCATCCATCCATCCATCCATCCATCCATCCATCCATCCATCCATCCATCCATCCATCCATCCATCCATCCATCCATCCATCCATCCATCCATCCATCCATCCAACGTTCAGAGCAACATTGTTCATTCAGTGTGTGGCAGCTGGTCCAACTTCATAAGTGAACACAAAGCCTGTGATTGGTCAGCACCAGAACTAGCTTTTAAGATTATATCGGTGGTTTAAAAGTTCCTTGTATGGCTTTTAGCAGCGTAGACGAGCGTGTGGGTGATTTGAGTGGAACAGCAGTTGGACGGGTGGGCACCGGCGCGGTCACCTCACAGAAATATACACAGCACAGGCTTTTTTCAGCCAGGCTTCCGTTTTCCGTGTGATCTGGCGGTAAAAGCCTCGGCGTGTCACACAGAGCAAATTAGAGTGGCCTTTTAGCTTGATGGACGTCCGCGGGAGAGACCCTCGCTCACACCCAGCAGAAATTGCTTCCCTTGACGTCAGGAATGGACTGACGATTGACTGTCAGGCTAAAAGCGTGTACACGGTCAGTCCAGCTACCTCCAGTATATAGCTTACAGTTGTGCAGGAACAGAATGTAGTCCATCCACTGCCACACAGTCTGTAAGCCCACCCTCTACCCCATTGGCGGTGGTCCGGTTTTAGCCCAGCAGTGACCCTGACATGGTAGTGTGTGTGGTGCTGGTCTGACACAGTAGTGTTGCTGGGCTTTTTACACACACCAGTGGCACCACTGGGCTGAGAGTGGACCACCACCTGAAAATGTCCAGGCAGGAATAACTGAAGAAGGGGCAGAAGACGGAAGCACTAGTGCTGGGCTATAGTGATAAAACTTATATTTTTGTCTATATATATATATATATAGGTTTGGAGTGATTAACACAGGTTTAGCTAGTGTGCCTAAAAACTGTTTAAACCTGGATTTTATTTTATTTGAATTAAAGTAATGGTAACCTTTAGAATAGGTTATTTGTTCATGTTTATGTTCATATACAGTGCATTTGAAATATTTCTTATACAGAGAAAAGTGGAAATGGTATAAAAAGGTAAACAATGTTTGTTACTCAGTTTTCATTTACATCATTTTCTGTGATTGAGTTGGTGCTGATATTGTAGAAGGATTTATGGTCTGATGGAGAACAGAAAACAAGAAATATGACATCAACAATGTCCTGTTGTCCACTATAAAGGACATTCCATAAAAAATAATTTAAAAAAAACCCCACGGTGACATGTTTTTTTCATCTAGTAGACTTATTTCATGTTGAAATTACTGAAATTCTCAAACTTTAATTTTTCTGGGTCTTATGAGGCTGAATATATATATATATATATATATATATATATATATATATATATATATATATATATATATATATATATATATATATATTACAGCAGATCTTTAAGCTTGCATCTTTTAGCTCTCTAAAGCTGTTTCAAATTCACTGTGTTTTTGTGATGTCACAACATCCAACCTGTTCAACCTACCGCAGCTTAGATTCACATTAAAGCTGTAAAGAATGTTTCAGACTGGAACGCATTCTTTCTTAAAGGAGCAGTAACAGAAACAGTCAGGGATCAAGAAACACTGAAACTCTAAATGTAGGATATGGGCCCTTTAAGTTTGTACTGATCTGATTGGACGGTTGTAAAGAAAAAGAAAAACATGTATATTACTTTTTTTTATAAATTACATTTTTTCTACATTATTTGAACGTGACAGCTGCCGTTTACATTGTCTGAGTATTTCATGGTGAACGGACCAATAGAAATGCTTTAAAATAGCTTGGAAACAATTCTGGTTCCATTGACTTCCATTGAAAGTAAAGACAGTTATTGGCCTCTCCTGTAAAGTTGCCACTTAGAAGACATTCCCTAGAGCGTAACGCTGCCGCCTTTAAAAGGGGGTAGTGGTCATAATAATGTGACTCGGCCGCATGTCATGGCTGTAATGCTCATTGTTGATCAAGTACGTCGCTAAAATTGCACTGAAAAGCTGGTATTGGCAACCCCAGCTAACACAGCAGCCAGGTGGAGCTGATAAAGTTGCTGGGTAGAATCTAAACTCAAGCCTCACATCGATCATGTCACGTTTCCAAGTTAGCGTGTAAATCATGGTGTCGCGTCTACCCCATTACTCAGAAACGATCACGAGCGCCGCGCGGCGTCTTCATAAACGGCTACGCTAATGAGATCACTAAATGTCTTCCTAATTGGTGTGTGTAATTCTGTTGAAAGTGTGTTCGGGTTGCGATCGCTCGCCGGGTTTCAGAAGTGCGGGCAGAGCAACACTACGAGCTGGGTAATTAGCGAGCTTAGCATTAATTAATTGTTGGGGGTTCGTGTGTGTTCGTGCTGATATCTGGTTCGTACGTTCACCCGCGTCAGCTCCGGCGCTGGGATCCAACCTTCCTGCCATGCTGTGAGAACGAAGGTCCCCCAGAAACAGGCTAACGGAGAGAGAACAGAGGACGAGCTGCTTCTGTAGTAGCGCCGCAGTGTATACGATGATATACACAGTCGGGTCACATTATTATGACCACATGGTACTTTGGATGCGGGTCTGAATCCATCCTTGCAGATCACGTACACCATACATGCTGATGGTCTTCTCTGGGGCGGATGGGATCTTCCAGCAAAACTTTGAGACATGCCACAGTTAGAAGTGTCCCACATTGGTTGGAGGAGCTGACCAAGACTTACCCTGGACCTCTAATTCCCCAGACTTGAACCCAAGTGAGGATCTGTGGGACCACCTGGATGGTGGTGTTGGCTCTATGGATCCTCTCCTCCATGTGATGGACTGGTGACCTGTCCATGGTGTAGCCCGCCCTCACCTGATCACGCTGGGATTGGCTCCAGCCCCCCGCCCCCCATGACCCAGACTAACGGGATAAAGCAGAAGATAATGGATAGATAGATAGATGGATATCTTCTCTATTAAAATCAGATAGTAAACCAATGTTACACAAACGTCCCAACTGAACTTCCTAAATGCTGTCCTAACTTCAGGACCACCCCAACAGTGTCCTAACTTCTCTTTAAGCACCTGTGTCTCTCATTATATACAGTGACCACCAGCAGCAGCACTATAAATATAATTATAACTATATATTTTCACGTGTATTGGATGTGTCTCAAACTCTAGTGAGTGTGTAAGTAGGCTGTCTAGGTAGTGAGTGTGTAAGTAGGCTGTCTAGGTAGTGAGTGTGTAAGTAGGCTGTCTAGGTAGTGAGTGTGTAAACAGATTACTGAGACGCTCTAGTTAGAGAGAGACTGCGTCACGGCTTGTTCCGCCCACTGCAGCACCCGACCGGTGGTTTAACTGGTTGCTAAGTTACGGACCGGCATCCAGAACAAGAGCCAGAGGCTTAAAAATCTGCTAGCATAAATGCTAATGTCTGGAGTATAAAAGTGTAAATGCTGAAGGACTCGTTACAGAGTTGATAATAAAATACTGTTTTGTGTGATTATATGACCAGAAACACATTAAAACTCCAGAGAATCAAAATAATCACATTTTAAAACCACTTCACTGCTCCTAGATCAGCCTGCGGTGCATCATGGGATTGTCTTAGCGGCTGAGGAAGCGTTCAATACTTCTTAAAATCAGGTCTAAATAAGGTTTCTCAGTAGACAGCATGTTTAAGGTATGTAAGAATTGGGACAGTCTACATGTCAGGAGCGCATACTATGATGTAACATGCTGCCTATGTAGGGAGCTCAGTAGGATTTGAGACAGACCCGTTAACTGTGTCAGCATGTGCGTCTGTACACTTCCTGTTATTCAGGTGTTGAATGCTCTGTCTCAGGTCACTCAAGCCAACTAGAACACGTGGTTCTTGAGGATGTTCAGCTGCTGGAGCTAGTTTGATAAACGTTACTCACTGGCGCCCCCTAAAGAGGCTGTTCCATCAGACCTCTGCTTTCTCTGGTTGAATTAGCTTTATACTGTGCTGACTGGCTGGCGTCGGCATCATCAGCTCATGCTGTGTGTTTACAGTCGTCCTGTGTTCAGAGTTTGGAGAACACTGAGGATCATAGATCTGCAGATACTGGCATCAGTAACCCTCACGCCAGGCTGGAGGAGACTGTTCATCATCTCTCTCTCTCTCTCTCTCTCTCTCTCTCGGTGGAGACCCAGAAGTGTTATTTTATGAATATTTAAAGATCTTTACTGAGAAACACAGATCAGCACACGCAGAACAAAGCAGGTTTATATTGCTTCTCTGAGAGAGCGAGAGAGAGAGAGAGAAGGAGAGAGAGAGATTGAGGGAGAGAGAGATTAAGGGAAAGATAAAGAGAGAGAAGGAGAGTGAGAGTGTGAGAGAGATGGGGGAAGGCGAGTGAGGGAGATAAAGAGCCTGAGAGAGTGAGAGAGAGAGAGAGAGACAGAGAGAGAGCCAGAGACAAAGAGAAAGAGCCAGAGAGAAAGAGAGAGAGCCAGAGAGAAAGAGATAGGGAGAGAGAGACAAAGAGAGAGAGACAAAGAGAAAGAGAGAGAGAGTGAGAGAATGAGAAAGAGAGAGAGAGAGTGAGCGAGAGAATGAGAAAGAGAGAGAGAGATTAAGCAAGAGAGACAGAGAGTGAGAGACTGAGAGAAAGAGAGAGAAAGAGAGTGAGCGAGAGAATGAGAAAGCGAGGGGGAGAGAGAGAGAGAGAGAGAGAGAGAGAGGGACTGGACTGTACTGTACTGTATTGTACTGTATTGTATTGTACTGTATTGTATTGTACTGTATTGTACTGTACTGTATTGTATTGTATTGTACTGGACTGTACTGTACTGTACTATACTGGACTGTACTGTATTGTATTGTATTGTATTGTATTGTACTGTATTGTACTGTACTGTATTGTATTGTATTGTATTGTACTGTACTGTACTGTACTGTACTATACTGGACTGTACTGTATTGTATTGTACAATACTATACTGTACTATACTGTATTGTATTGTACTATACTGGACTGTACTGTATTGTACTGTACCATACTGGACTGGACTGTATTGTATTGTACTATACTGGACTGTACTGTATTGTATTGTACTATACTGGACTGTACTGTATTGTACTGTACTATACTGGACTGGACTGTATTGTATTGTACTATACTGGACTGTACTGTATTGTACTGTACTATACTGGACTGGACTGTATTGTATTGTATTGTATTGTACTATACTATACTGTACTATATTGGACTGTACTGTATTGTACTGTACTGTACTGTACTGTATTGTATTGTATTGTATTGTACTGTACTATACTGGACTGTACTGTACTGTATTGTATTGTATTGTACTATACTATACTGTACTATACTGTATTGTATTGTACTATACTGTACTGTATTGTATTGTACTATACTATACTGTACTATAATGGACTGTACTGTACTATACTGGACTGTACTGTATTGTACTGTATTGTATTGTACTATACTGGACTGGTCTGGACTGGACTGTATTGTACTGTACTGTACTGTATTGTACTGTACTATACTGGACTGGTCTGGACTGGACTGTATTGTACTGTACTATACTGGACTGTACTGTACTATACTGGACTGTACCGTATTGTATTGTACTATACTGGTCTGGACTGGACTGGACTGGACTGTATTGTACTGTACTGTACTGGACTGTACTGTATTGTACTGTACTGTACTATACTGGACTGGTCTGGACCGGACTGTATTGTACTGTACTGTACTGGACTGTATTGTTTTGTATTGTACTGTACACAAGCAGATTTAGTTTGGTGTTTTTTTTATTCGGACAATTTGTTTTGCCAATTTAAAGACTTTAATTTGATTTTCATTTCTTTAAATCATCTTGATTACAAACTGAAAAAGGATTACTTAAAACAAGTTAGTTTATTATTTTTATCAGGTATTCTTGATATTTCATGATTTTGCTATTGTTTGGGTTTGTTCAGAGTGGACATTGGTTGGAATTATTGAGAGTGGACATTGTTTGGGTTTACTCATAGTGGATGTTTGTTAGACTTAATGAGAGTGGACGTTAGTTGGACATTTTCAGAGAGGATGTAGATTGGATTTATTCAGAATGAATGTAAGTGGACGTTGGTTGGACTTACAGACGTTAGTTGGATCTTTTTTTAGAGTGTACGTTGGTTGAACTTGTGGACATTGGATGGATTTTTTTTAGGGTGTACGTTGGATGGTTTCCTTTTAGAGTGGATGTTGGTTGGACTTGTTGAGAGTGGACATTGGTTGTATTTATACAGAGTGGATGGTGGTTGTATATATTCAGAATTAATGTAATTGGATGTTGGTTGGACCTATGGACGTTGGTTGGATTCTTTTAGAGTGGACATTGGTTGAATTGGTTGAGTGGACATAAGAGGACATTGGTTGGCCTTACAGACATTGGTTGGATTTTTTTTATAGTGGACGTTGGTTAGACTTATTCAGAGTGAACGTAGGTGGACGTTGGTTGGATTTTTTTTTAGAATGGACTTTGGTTGTAATTATTCCGAGTGGATGTTAGTTGGAAATATTTAGAGTGGATGTTGGTTGGACTTATTGAGAATAGACAGTGGTTGGGTTTATAAAAGACTGGATGTTAGTTGGTTGTATTTATTCAGAATGAATGTAAGTGGACATTGGTTAGATTTTTTTTAGAGTGAATGTTGGTTGGACTTATTGAGAGTGGACGTTTGTTGGAATTAATTAGAGTGGATGGTAGTTGTATTTATTTAAAATGAATGTAAGTGGATGTTTGTTGGACTTATTAAGAGTGGATGTTTGTTGGAAATATTTAGAGTGGATGTTTGTTGGACTTATTAGGAGTAGATGTTGGTTGGACTTATTGAGAGTGGACGTTTGTTGGAATTAATTAGAGTGGATGGTAGTTGTATTTATTTAAAATGAATGTAAGTGGATGTTTGTTGGACTTATTAAGAGTGGACGTTGGTTGGATTTCTTTAGAGTGGATGTTGGTTGGACTTATTGAGAGTGGACGTTTGTTGGACATATTGAGAGTGGATGTTGGTTGGACTTATTGAGAGTGGACGTTTGTTGGACATATTGAGAGTGGATGTTGGTTGGACTTATTGAGAGTGGACGTTTGTTGGACATATTGAGAGTGGACAGTGGTTGGGTTTCTAAAAGACTGGACATTAGTTGGTTGTATTTATTCAGAATGAATGTAAGTGGACACTGGCTAGATTTTTTTTAGAGTGGACGTTAGTTGATTGGTTGGCTGGATTCAGCGGTCAGCATTATTGTTGTAGTGGTCAGTAAGTCTCCACTGGTTCTGTAAAGTCTTCGCAAGTTTAGCTTTCGCGCTCTGGTAGCCACTTTAGTGTTATTTCCTGAAGTAGCTGTGGCCACTCAGAAGCACCGCGGCGGTCAGTTTTGAGCCCCCCGCTGAGAGAGGCAGAGAGAGAGAACAGAGAGGAGTAGAGCTGCGAGAGCCGGCTAATGGAATCTGAGAGAAATGCGCTGCACATTAGAGCGTCATCATGCGAGTGTAATGAGCCGGTAGATGGGTGCGCGTGCCGCATTCTCTCCTCAAATCATCTGTCATTCTCACCGCCGCTCTTCTCTTTCTCTCCTTTTTCTGCAGCACTTACCTGCTCATCCTTTTCTTTTTCCTTTTTTTCCCGCTCTAGTGTTTCTTACATCATGCTCTGCCTCATCATCCTTCCTCTCTCTCGCCTCCTTTCTGGCCTCTCTGTCTCTCTTTATCCCTCTTTTGTATCTTTTCTCTCCATCTTTAGCTTCTCTTTCCGTCACCTGGTCTGCAGCCGTCTGCTCTCGTTTCTCAGCTCTCGCTCATTTTTTCCCTCCCTGATTCTACAATTCATCACACTAAGATTAAAACTGAGTGTGTACTAACATTAATCATACTTTCATTAAAACACAGACACAATAGCCTGATGTTCACCACACTGTCACAGTGTGTTTACAATAAATACAATACAGCCGAATATTCATCACACGGACTGATTAACCCGATTAACCTTCATCACACTATTTAAAACAAAAAACACACTGTGTTTAAAACAAATAAATACAGCTTAACATTAATCACACTGTGTTTAAAACATATAAATTCAGCTTAACATTAATCACACTGTGTTTAAAACATATAAATTCAGCTTAACATTAATCACATTGTGTTTAAAACATTTAAATTCAGCTTAACAATAATAACATTGTGTTTAAAACATTTAAATTCAGCTTAACAATAATCACACTGTGTTTTAAACAAATAAATACAGCTTAACATTAATCACACTGTGATTAAAACTAATACAATACAGCCTAACATTCATCACACTGTTCAAAACAATACAATACAGCTTAACATTCATCACACTGTGTTTAAAACTAATACAATACAGCCTAATGTTCATCACACTGTGTTCAAAACTAATACAATACAGCTTAACTTTAATCACACTGTGATTAAAACTAATACAATACAGCCTAACATTCATCACACTGTGTTTACAACTAACACAATACAGCTTAACCTTAATCACACTGTGTTTAAAACTAATACAATACAGCTTAACATTAATCACACTGTTTCAAACAAATACAATACAGCCTAATGTTCATCACACTGTTTCAAACAAATACAATACAGCCTAATGTTCATCACACTGTGTTTAAAACTAATACAATACAGCTAAACCTTAATCACACTGTGATTAAAACTAATACAATACAGCTTAACATTAATCACAATGTGTTTAAAACTAATACAATACAGCTAAACCTTAATCACACTGTGATTAAAACTAATTCAATACAGCTTAACATTAATCACACTGTGTTTAAAACTAATACAATACAGCTTAACATTAATCTCACTGTGTTTAAAACTAATACAATACAGCTTAATGTTCATCACACTATGTTTAAAACTAATACAATACAGCTTAACATTAATCACACTATGTTTAAAACTAATACAATACAGTCTAACATTCATCACACTGTTTAATAAAATATATAACTTTAACATTCATCACACTGTAGCATGTTTCTGCTCATCTGAAGTGATATGTGATTTGTGTGTATGTTATATATGAATGTAGTTTCAGTTTGTTTAATTAAGAGTGTCTTCGTATCCAGAGCGCTGCGTTTTCATCACACAGTATTGCTCCATCTCCTCGTAAATGCTTGATAAAGCACTGATGTTATTGGATAGCTCACTCTGCTCCAGTGTCCTCCTCTTTATCTCCTCCTCTCCGTTCGCCCGGCGCTGGTGTCTCTCCTGTACTGTAAATAAGAGATGGTAGTCAGTGACTCGGCCTCCACCGCTTTCTCCCAGCAAAAAGCCATCCTTTCATTTTTAATGAGCGACAAACCGCCTGTGGCCCTGAGCTCCACACGCCTGAGGAGAGAGAGAGAGAGAGAGAGAGAGAGAGAGAGAGGGGTTGAGAGAGGAAGAGAGAGAGAGGGGAAGAGGGAAAGAGAGAGGAGGAGAGGCAGAGATAGAGAGAGGGAGAGAGGGGGAGGGAAAGAGATAGATATAGATGGAGAGGAAGAGAGAAAAAGAGATGGGGAGAGAGAGGGGGAGAAAGAGAGGGAGAGAAATAAGGGAGAGAGAGAGATATAGAGAGAGGGTGAGGGAGAGAGAGAGAGGGAGAGAGAGAGAGAGATAGAGGGGAGAGGAGGGGAGAGAGAGAGAGGAAGACAGGGAGAGGGAGTGAGAGAGAGAGGGAGAGAAAGGAGGGGAGAGAGAGGAAGGAAGAGAGAGAGAGAAAGGAGGGGAAGGGAGCGAGAGAGGGGAGAGGGGCAGAGAGAAAGAGAGAGGGAAAGAGAGTGAGAAGGGGATGGACAGGGAGAGAGAGAAAGAGAGAGAGAGAGAGAGAGAGAGGAGGGAGGAAAAGAGCAAGAGAGAGAGAGTGTGTGAGGGGAGATGAAGAGAGAGAGAGAGGTAGTGAGATAGTGAGAGTCAGAGGGGGGAGAGAGGGACAGAGAGAAAGAGAGAGGTAGAGAGA
Organism: Megaleporinus macrocephalus; assembly: GCA_021613375.1. Lineage (NCBI taxonomy): Eukaryota > Metazoa > Chordata > Actinopteri > Characiformes > Anostomidae > Megaleporinus > Megaleporinus macrocephalus. Next base: position 47,117,330 of record CM038709.1, read on the forward strand.
GGGAGAGAGGGAGAGAAAGAGAGAGGTAGAGAGAGTGAGGGGGGAGAGAGGGACAGAGAGAAAGAGAGAGGTAGAGAGAGAAAGAGAGAGGTAGAGAGAGAGGGACAGAGAGAGAGAGGTAGAGAGAGTGAGATGGGGAGAGAGAGACAGAGAGAGGTAGAGAGAGTGAGAGGGGGAGATGGAAAGAGAGAGAGAGGTAGAGAGAGTGAGAGGGGGAGATGGAAAGAGAGAGAGAGGTAGAGAGAGTGAGAGGGGGAGATGGGGAGAGAGAGAGAGAGGTAGAGAGAGTGAGAGGGGGAGAGAGGGATAGAGAGAGTGAGAGGGGGAGATGGAGAGAGAGAGAGAGGTAGAGAGAGTGAGAGGGGGAGATGGACAGAGAGAGAGAGGTAGAGAGAGTGAGAGGGGGGAGAGAGGTAGAGAGAGTGAGATGGGGAGAGAGGGAAGAGAGAGAGAGGTAGAGAGAGTGAGAGGGGGGAGAGAGGTAGAGAGAGTGAGAGGGGGAGATGGAGAGAGAGAGAGAGAGGTAGAGAGAGTGAGAGGGGGAGATGGACAGAGAGAGAGAGGTAGAGAGAGTGAGAGGGGGGAGAGAGGTAGAGAGAGTGAGATGGGGAGAGAGGGAAGAGAGAGAGGTAGAGAGAGTGAGAGGGGGGAGAGAGGTAGAGAGAGTGAGAGGGGGAGATGGAGAGAGAGAGAGAGGTAGAGAGAGTGAGAGGGGGGGAGAGAGGTAGAGAGAGTGAGAGGGGGGAGAGAGGTAGAGAGAGTGAGAGGGGGGGGAGACCTGTTGTATAAACGCTGGATTGTAGATCTGCTGGGGCGTGCGGGGAGTTCTGATATTTGATATGTTTGAATATTTCAGTGTTCTGTCTGTGGGTGGCGCTCTGACAGGATTAGCATGTTTCAGGTTGTTTCTACCGCACGACGACACCTTCAGTCTACAGACCACATACCCCACTGCAGTTACCAGACTTAAAATCAGTGTCTTTATTCTGAAACACAGCACAGCACAGCATAACACAACACAGCACAACACAGTACAACACAGCACAGCACAACACACAGCACAACACAACACAGCACAACACAACACAGCACAGCACAACACAACACAACACAACACAGTACAACACAGCACAGCACAACACACAGCACAACACAGCACAGCACAACACAACACAGCACAACATAACACAGCACAGCACAACACAACACAACACAACACAACACAACACAACACAACACAACACAGCACAACACAGTACAACACAGCACAGCACAACACACAGCACAACACAACACAGCACAACACAGCACAGCACAGCATAACACAACACAGCAAAACACAGTACAACACAGCACAGCACAACACACAGCACAACACAGCACAGCACAACACAACACAGCACAACATAACACAGCACAACACAACACAACACAGCACAACACAACACAGCATAACACAGCACAACACAGCACAACACAGCACAGCATAACACAGCACAACACAGCACAACACAACACATCACATCACAACACAACACAACACATCACAACACAACACAGCACAACACAACACAACACAGCACAGCACAGCACAGCACAATACAACACAGCATAACACAGCACAACACAGCACAACACAACACATCACATCACAACACAACACAACACAACACATCACAGCACAGCACAACACATCACAGCACAGCACAACACAACACAACACAACACAACACAACACATCACAGCACAGCACAGCACAACACATCACAGCACAGCACAACACATCACAGCACAACACAACACAACACAACACAGCACAACACACAGCACAACACACAGCACAACACAACACAGCACAACACAGTACAACACAGCACAACACACAGCACAACACACAGCATAACACAACACAGCACAACACAGTACAACACAGCACAGCACAACACACAGCACAACACAACACAGCACAACACAACACAGCACAGCACAACACAACACAACACAACACAGTACAACACAGCACAGCACAACACACAGCACAACACAGCACAGCACAACACAACACAGCACAACATAACACAGCACAGCACAACACAACACAACACAACACAACACAACACACAACACAGCACAACATAACACAGCACAGCACAACACAACACAACACAACACAGCACAACACAACACAGCATAACACAGCACAACACAGCACAGCATAACACAGCACAACACAGCACAACACAACACATCACATCACAACACAACACAACACAACACATCACAACACAACACAGCACAACACAACACAACACAGCACAGCACAACACAGCACAGCACAACACAGCACAACACAGCACAGCACAACACAACACAGCACAGCACAGCACAACACAACACAGCACAGCACAGCACAACACAGCACAGCACAGCACAACACAGCACAGCACAACACAGCACAGCACAGCACAGCACAACACAGCACAGCACAACACAGCACAGCACAGCACAGCACAGCACAACACAACACAACACAACACATCACAACACAGCACAATGTGTATGTAATGTATATGTATATGTATATGTATATGTATATGGTAACTAGTTGAAGTGCACTGACTGTACTGCCGCTGGAGACGGGCCGAGTGGGCTGAGACGGGCGGAGTCTGACAGATATCAGAGTTAATAAAGACCGAGTCTGATCTGATTATGTAGAGAATCCAGTCTGAAGTATCACACATGCTGCTTATAACAACAGAGCTCCGTTAAAGTAGGTCACATGATCAGAACAGCAGCTACGAGAGGTCTGAAATAGCTGAACAGCTGAAACTAGTGCTGCTAAATTTAAACCAGAGCTCGAGTCCAACCTTCTCACACATACGGGCTGAGGAGTAAAACCTGCCTTACAGTAAAGGAGCCTGAGACACGACTCCCACTGAAACATATCTGTTCATGGTGGAGGAATACATACAGCGTGATCTGAGACTGAATAGTCCCATAAGAACATTTTACCATCATTACCCTCTCATCCAGAGAGACTTACAGCTTACCTGTACACAGGTAGGTGAAGGTAGAGTTACAGCTTACCTGTACACAGGTAGGTGCAGGTAGAGTTACAGCTTACCTGTACACAGGTAGGTGCAGGTAGAGTTACAGCTTACCTGTACACAGGTAGGTGAAGGTAGCGTTACAGCTTACCTGTACACAGGTAAGTGAAGGTAGTGTAACAGTTTACCTGTACACAGGTAGGTGAAGGTAGTATAACAGTTCACCTGTACACAGGTAGGTGACGGTAGTGTTACAGTTTACCTGTACACAGGTAGGTGAAGGTAGTCTTACAGTTTACCTGTACACAGGTAGGTGAAGGTAGTGTTACAGTTTACCTGTACACAGGTAGGTGACGGTAGTGTTACAGTTTATCTGTACACAGGTAGGTGAAGGTAGTGTTATAGTTTACCTGTACACAGGTAGGTGAAGGTAGTGTTACAGTTTACCTGTACACAGGTAGGTGAAGGTAGTGTTACAGCTTACCTGTACACAGGTAGGTGAAGTTAGTGTAACAGCTTCCCTGTACACAGGCAGGTGAAGGTAGTGTTACAGTTTACCTGTACACAGGTAAGTGAAGGTAGTGTAACAGCTTACTTGTACACAGGCAGGTGAAGGTAGTGTTACAGTTTACCTGTACACAGGTATGTGAAGGTAGTGTTAGACAGTTCACCTGTACACAGGTAGGTGAAGGTAGTGTAACAGTTTACCTGTACACAGGTAGGTGAAGGTAGTGTTACAGTTTACCTGTACACGGGTAGGTGAAGGTAGAGTTACAGTTTACCTGTACACAGGCAGGTGAAAGTAGTGTTACAGCTTACCTGTACACAGGTAGGTGAAAGTAGTGTTACAGCTTACCTGTACACAGGTAGGTAAAGGTAGTGTTACAGTTTACCTGTACACGGGTAGGTGAAGGTAGAGTTACAGCTTACCTGTACACAGGTAGGTGAAGGTAGTGTTACAGTTTACCTGTACACAGGTAGGTGAAGGTAGTGTTACAGTTTACCTGTACACAGGTAGGTGAAGGTAGTGTTACAGTTTACCTGTACACAGGTAGGTGAAGGTAGTGTTACAGTTTACCTGTACACAGGCAGGTGAAAGTAGTGTTACAGCTTACCTGTACACAGGTAGGTGAAAGTAGTGTTACAGCTTACCTGTACACAGGTAGGTAAAGGTAGTGTTACAGTTTACCTGTACACGGGTAGGTGAAGGTAGAGTTACAGCTTACCTGTACACAGGTAGGTGAAGGTAGTGTTACAGTTTACCTGTACACAGGTAGGTGAAGGTAGTGTTACAGTTTACCTGTACACAGGTAGGTGAAGGTAGTGTTTACAGTTTACCTGTACACAGGTAGGTGAAGGTAGTGTTACAGTTTACCTGTACACAGGTAGGTGAAAGTAGTGTTACAGTTTACCTGTACACAGGTAGGTGAGGGTAGTGTTACAGTTTATCTGTACACAGGTAGGTGAAGGTAGAGTTACAGCTTACCTGTACACAGGTAGGTGAAGGTAGTGTAACAGTTTACCTGTACACAGGTAGGTGAAGGTAGTATAACAGTTCACCTGTACACAGGTAGGTGACGGTAGTGTTACAGTTTACCTGTACACAGGTAGGTGAAGGTAGTCTTACAGTTTACCTGTACACAGGTAGGTGAAGGTAGTGTTACAGTTTACCTGTACACAGGTAGGTGACGGTAGTGTTACAGTTTATCTGTACACAGGTAGGTGAAGGTAGTGTTATAGTTTACCTGTACACAGGTAGGTGAAGGTAGTGTTACAGTTTACCTGTACACAGGTAGGTGAAGGTAGTGTTACAGCTTACCTGTACACAGGTAGGTGAAGTTAGTGTAACAGCTTCCCTGTACACAGGCAGGTGAAGGTAGTGTTACAGTTTACCTGTACACAGGTAAGTGAAGGTAGTGTAACAGCTTACTTGTACACAGGCAGGTGAAGGTAGTGTTACAGTTTACCTGTACACAGGTATGTGAAGGTAGTGTTAGACAGTTCACCTGTACACAGGTAGGTGAAGGTAGTGTAACAGTTTACCTGTACACAGGTAGGTGAAGGTAGTGTTACAGTTTACCTGTACACGGGTAGGTGAAGGTAGAGTTACAGTTTACCTGTACACAGGCAGGTGAAAGTAGTGTTACAGCTTACCTGTACACAGGTAGGTGAAAGTAGTGTTACAGCTTACCTGTACACAGGTAGGTAAAGGTAGTGTTACAGTTTACCTGTACACGGGTAGGTGAAGGTAGAGTTACAGCTTACCTGTACACAGGTAGGTGAAGGTAGTGTTACAGTTTACCTGTACACAGGTAGGTGAAGGTAGTGTTACAGTTTACCTGTACACAGGTAGGTGAAGGTAGTGTTACAGTTTACCTGTACACAGGTAGGTGAAGGTAGTGTTACAGTTTACCTGTACACAGGCAGGTGAAAGTAGTGTTACAGCTTACCTGTACACAGGTAGGTGAAAGTAGTGTTACAGCTTACCTGTACACAGGTAGGTAAAGGTAGTGTTACAGTTTACCTGTACACGGGTAGGTGAAGGTAGAGTTACAGCTTACCTGTACACAGGTAGGTGAAGGTAGTGTTACAGTTTACCTGTACACAGGTAGGTGAAGGTAGTGTTACAGTTTACCTGTACACAGGTAGGTGAAGGTAGTGTTACAGTTTACCTGTACACAGGTAGGTGAAGGTAGTGTTACAGTTTACCTGTACACAGGTAGGTGAAAGTAGTGTTACAGTTTACCTGTACACAGGTAGGTGAGGGTAGTGTTACAGTTTATCTGTACACAGGTAGGTGAAGGTAGAGTTACAGCTTACCTGTACACAGGTAGGTGAAGGTAGTGTTAGTCACATGGTTGCATAGTGATAAAAATTGCTACATTTGTGTGTCAGACATGGAGATCCCTGGTTACCATGACCACCATCACAATCACTACAAGCTCTCAGCGAGTTCACTGGAATTCCTGTTAAAGGATTCAGGGCTGACGTTCTTGGAATCAGGCGCTCACTCCATTGGTCAGGTCTTCTGAGTGACAGATTCCAAAGAACAGGCAGGCTGGGGCGATTCCGGGGCAGATGGGTGAGGTCATGCCCTCCTGGCAGTCAGAGATCAGAGGTGATTGGCTGATCGGACAGTGATTGACAGGTCCGTGCCACTCGGTGACAGGCGTCAGCAGACGACTGCTCTGTAGCCGCAGATCAAAGCGCTCTGAAGGCTCCAGAACTTCAGGCTGTGTTCACAGTAGATGTTTCCTGTTTAATGGAGAAGATGCTGCTCGGAGCGCTTTTTTGTGCTGATACGATAAACAGGAGGCTCACATGATGCGCATCGTAACCATAACAACCCTGTTCTGCCATGAGAAATAAGAACACAGCCGGTGAGGAAATCCTTATTAGAGGGTTTAGGCGCTTTTATCTCGACACGGTTCTAGCTGACTGGTTATGCTGTGCTGGGAAATACACTGTATATACCCAAAAGTATGTGGACACCTCTCCTAATTATTGGTTTTCAGCCACACTTACTGCTTAAAGGTGCATAAAATCAAACATATAGCCATTCAGACTCCAACACTGGTAGTATAATGGGTTGTACTGAAGAGTCCAGTGACAAGTCAAGTTCTGCCCCGCTAGATCTGCCCCAGCCAACTGTAAGTGCTATTGCTGTGAAATGGAAACATTAACATAGATGAGCATGATAGTTTTTGCAGGCTACCTGGGATAGAATCCAGGTTATGCAATCAGAAGGTGCTGTCTCTGTTCACAAGGGGGTCCCACAAGGCTCAATCCTGAGCCCTTTGTTATTTACCTTCTCTGATTATCTGACTCGCTCTAGTGGCTGGAGTTTTTAGTGAACTGGGAAAATCTGTTTTTAGCTACAGTGCACCAACTCAGCCCGCTGGGTTCACTGAACCATTTCAAACTTTTAGTTTCTAGTCACCATCAGAAAGTCTGTGATTGTTTTAAATCAGTTTATCTTTCTATTAGGATTTTAACTTTTATCTTATTTGTTTATTTTTATGTATTTTATGTTTATTTTATATTCTTTTATTAGATTCTTTTCTATCGTGATTGTTTTAAATGAGTACATTTTTTATTAGTATTTAAATTTTTATTATCCTATTTGTTTATTTTTAGGTATTTTATGTTTATTTTATATATATATATATATATATTTAAAAAATTTACATTACATTTTATTCATCTATATTAAACGTTTATTTTAAAATTTGTATTTTATTTATTATTATTATTATTATTTTTGTTCGTTTAGTTTTCAATACCTTAAATTGTAAACGCTTGGATGCATTGAAAATGAGGGTCAGCCCTCAATGTATTTCCGAGATAAAATAAATGTTAATTGATTGATTGATTGATTGATTGATTGATATCATCGCTGTCCAATGAAAAACATCTCCATTTTTGGCGATTTTAAGTTTTCTACATCTTTTGAACAAGTCAACGGTCGTTTACACTGTGTGGCAATTTAATGATGAATGGACCAATAGAAGTGCTCCAAATCAGCTTGGAAAAAATTCTGGTTCCATTGACTTCCATTGAAAGTAAAGTATGTTTTTGGTCTCTCCTGTAAAGTTGCAATTTTGGAGATACTAGTTTTTCATTTCATTCAGAATGTTACGAATGCAGCTCATTCATTCATATTTATGTTGATTATACGATTTATAGCTGTGCACCTACCACTGCTGAGGCTTTCGTGTATCTGCTGTTGATGATGGAGACAGTGGTGCTCAATATCTTGATGTTCCTCCAGCATGTTTTATCGCTGGAGCCCGCTTGGTGCTGCGCAGCGCTTCTGCCAGGTGATGTTTCCTTGAAAGCCTGCGCTGGGTAAACATGGATGTTCATGTTGTGAGATTTGGAGGGAGGGCCTTGTTTGCTCTGCAGATTGGCCCAAACCTCTGGGGTTCAGTGGAGGAACGCTGGTACCAATGCTGATGAGCTGCGAGGGAGGGAGATGCCTCTCCCTTATCGCCTCCTGGAGCAGCCGAGCGGAGTAGACGGTTTCTTCCAGGTGTGCCTGCGTGTCACACATCATATACCATGAGCGGGTTCAGCTCTCTGAGCCTGGGTTCCTGGGTTGGCTAGCTATCTCTCCGTCACACAAACACATCTTTCTGTGCCTTGCATCAGCTCGCTGCTGTTTGGAGGTATTCACACTTCAAACAAAAACCCCTCAGCTCACTCTTCCTGACCCACAGAGATTCCACCTGCTATCTCTACACCGCTAATCATTGTCATTCCTCATGAGTTCACCCCACAGATCTTCCCTTCAAACCAGGTAGCCCAACTCTGGATTATTCCAATAAGGATGCTTTGCTGTTTTCACTGCCAGATTTAATACGTCCGGTCATTAAGAGGACCTTCTGAGAACGTGAGGAGATTTCTAGGCCTGGACGTTCTCCGATTCAGTCAATCATGAGTTGGCTCCAAAGCCCTGGGCTCGATTCCGCTCAGAGATGTTCAAGTTTAAGTGCTCCCGTCAATAGTTACTGTCTAGACAGGCGGGCTGTGTGTTGGCAAGAACCTGCCGATACAGGGTTTACGGTTCAATACATTGTGATACTGTAAGAGAGGAGATATAATAAATATATATATATATATATATATATATATATATATATATATATATATATATATATATATATATATATATATATAAACATAATGTTAGGAAACATCACACCAATATATTGATACTTGGTTTGCTAATGCGCCTTTATGCTACTTGTTTATGTTGGAGTGAGCCTGTTGATGAAATACACTGCTCTCTAGTGCTTTGGAGTTGAAACCCAACACAAAATGATTCACTGTCTGCCACCATATGTTTATTTGTTTATTGGTTTATTTAATTTGGATCCCCATTAGCTCCTATAAAGATAGCAGCTATTCTTCCTGGGGTCCATCAACATAAAACACACATATATATTATACATACACAACAAAACAGAAAAGAAGAACAAACTCTATGTATTTTTCAAGTATATACAAAAAAAGAAATTAAAGTAGATAGTAAGAAAAAACAAGTATGTATGTTGAATGTAAACTATTACAAATCGATATTGTGTTTTTGGGAATCGATACGGAATCACAAAACATAATATCGCGATATTCGATATTTTCTTACAGCCCTATAAGACAGCCTGTCTAAACCATGAATATCAGCAGATTGGCTGATCGGCTGTTGACTTACCGTAATGTGCACTTTTGAATCTATCACCAGTGTTCACCCTCAGATCACCTTTACACTAGAGTTGAAAGAAAATATAGAAAATATCGAATATCGGGATATTATGTTTAGTGATACTGTATCGATTCTCAAAAACACAGTATTGATACACAGATTCCTGGCACACAGTTAATCATTGTGTGTTGAGTTTAAACCTCTGACCACTAGATGGCAGTGTTGTAATCCATTTTCAGCTCCACTCCAACATTAACAAGCAGCACAAGGGTGCAGTGCTATTGTAAACATTAGAAAACCTGTTTATATAGTGGTGTGTTTTAATAGTAGGATTTGAAAAATCACAATATATCACTTTACTTGCAGTATCGCAATATATATCAATAAGTTGAATCGTGACCGCTGTATCACGATATGTATTGTGTCACCAGGTTCTTGCCAACACACAGCCCTACTGTACACACTACAATACTCACTCCTACTGACCACCAGCACCATCAGCTCAGCTTCTCCTTCTCCAGTTCTCCTGTTTCCACCTTAAATGGAGGTGCAGGTACGTTCTGGCTCCTGCTGCACTGTTTAAGGTGGAACAGGAAAACTGGTGAACGATCTGCTTCACCCTCGTGTGCTCGGTAGGAGTGAGTATTGTAGAGTGAACAGTTGGTCTGGGGGTGATGTGACTGGTCACTGGTGAGGGGTTTAAAACTACAGCTACAAGAAACTGAAACAGGAAGTTCAGTCTCTCGCCCTGACTGTTTATACACTAGTGTTTATAAACTGTTGGTTCTAGATAAAAGCTCCTCGTGGTTCTCAGTTCAACTGATTCTGAGAGACTGTAAACGAAGTGAACCACAGACATTCTGAGAGAGTGTCATAGCGCCCCCTATGTGGGAAATCACTTCCTGCCCTCCATCAACAGCCCATAAGACGACTTTGTCGATGACATGTAGGTGATTTGGACCAATCAGAAGCAAGCAAACACCCATATGCTCTGTTTCAGGTCTGGCCTAATTAATAGAAAGCTGTCAGCTGCGCAGTCACAACACTGACTAGAAATATTGCAATTAGTTCTTCTCACTCCATCTCAGGGTGTTGAGATGGTTCACGTTCCCCCATCAGATGTTGATTAGCCGACTGATCAAGTGATTTAGGGAGTCAGCCGGTCCTCAATTCAAGACACATTTCGTTACACGCTGAGAAGCGATGATGCTCTCCACTCGGGGAGCCCACTGAAGGTCTTTCACTGCCTCAAGCAGTGAGTGCACGGCACTTTGAACCCCAGAGGTCTTCTCAGCCCAGCAGACGCTCGATTGAAAGTGAAAGGAGCCCCGAGTACAAGATCCGTCCCGATTCTGTGCAGGATATTTGACTCAGTCTGACTTTCTTTTCGACCTCTCTCGTCAGGATTCGGCACAAGCCCTCATCCTCCCTCCTTCTCTTCTCTTCTCTTCCAGAACGTTCCTCAGCTGCCGTGCGGCAAGGCCCTCTACAGCTACGAAGGGAAGGAGCCGGGGGACCTCAAGTTCAACAAGGGCGACATCATCATCCTGCGGCGGAAGGTGGATGAGAACTGGTATCACGGAGAGCTGAATGGGAGTCACGGGTTCCTCCCGGCCAGTTACATCCAGTGCATCAAGCCTCTGTCCCAGACGCCTCCGCAGGGCAAGGCCCTGTACGACTTCGAGGTCAAGGACAAGGACCAGGACAAAGACTGCCTCACCTTCACCAAGGTAAGCCCTTCGGTATCTGCCACTTGATTAGATGATGAGTCTTCTCACCAGGGAGCTACTCAATGATGGAGTGAAGTTCAGTACCAACAGTGTTGTTGTTGTTGTTGTTGTTGTAATTGGCTTTAGATGTTGTGTTAAACTGTTTAACCTGATGATCTAATGAGCTTAATGTTATTTTCAGTTCTTTTGGTTTTAATCAGTTTGCGGTTCTGTTTACAGTAAACAAACATTAAGCAGGACAAACACAGATTCGGTTTAAAATATGATATAATAAGTTATTATTTTAAAAATTATTACTTACCCTTAAAATTTAACACTGATTGACACATTTGAGTGACATAAAATATTCTAAATTATTATTTTATTTATTATTCTAAATCATAATTATTCCAAATTATTCTAAATTAAATATTTTAGAATTCTTCAAAATCCAGAGTAAATAAGTTGTTATTTTGATATAATTGGTCAAAAGCTCAAGAGAGTAAGTCACTATTTGGATATATACATTTAAAATCTTGAGCTAATAAGCCATTCATTTGATATAATCAGTCAAAACCAATCAATGTTTGGCATAATCGTTTAAACAAATTGGAATAAAAGTATTATTTCAACATAATTAGTCAAAATCTTAAATAGAATAAGCATTTATTTCATTGTAATATGAAGAATATACCAGTATTGTGACATAATAATCAAGTTTCTATGAAAATATTCCAGTATATTGACATAATGTGACTAAATCTAGTGCAAATATACCATTACATTTTATATTATATTTATATTTGGAGAAAGTACATCAGTAATTTGACCTAATTTTTGCAAACAAACTGTTAATTGGACATGGAGAAAAGAAATCCTTATTTCTACTTAGTTGGTCAGAATCTTAATAAATAAGATTATAGATTTATAAGAAGATTAAATAATAAGTTATATATTCATAATCGGTCACAATCTCAAATAGAATAAGCATTTATTTAAACCATAATCTGACAATCTGAATTAGTATTGTTACATAAGTGGTCAAAGTCTAATGAAAATAGTCCAATATTTTGACATAATGTGTCTAATAATGTGTTATCAGTCATTATCTGGAGAAAAATCTGGAGAAAATAAGTCATAAATTTGATATAATTGGTCAAACGCTTCAGACAGTAAGTCATTATTTGGATCTACACATTTAAGATCGTGATTAAATAAGCTATTAATTTGATATAATCTGTCAAAATCGATCAATGTTTGACATAATTGTTGTGTGCTTATGTGACATAACGGCTCAAAATTCTTAAAAATAATCCAGTATATTGACATAAGGCGACTAAATCTAGTGCAGATATAATATTATTTTTGAAACATTTGTAGAAAGTACGTCAGTTATTTGACTTAATCTGGGCAAACAAGAATTAATTAGACATAAATAATTAAAATCTGGTGAAAGGAAGTCATTATTTCCACCCAGTTGGTCAAACTCTTGAACACATTATCTGTTATATATTCATAATCAGTCATAATCTGAAAAATATACTGGTATTCATAATCAGTCATAATCTGAAAAATATACTGGTATTGCGACACAGTTGGTCAAAATCTTTCATTTCTATGGCATAGTGGTTAATTTGAGCTGAATCTGGGCCGGAGTCAGTGACCGTGTCTGAAATGTAATACATGCTGCTTCTCAGACAGGTTTCTGAGGCAGGACGACACTGTAGTTGTATCCTTAGCTGCCTCACGTATCCCATAATACTCTGTGTCAGCACTGATGCGGCTAGAGAGAAACAGCAGAAAACACAAGAACTGACACGGAGAGGAACGCTTCCTCCTGAGGCAGCGACCTGTGAGACAGCGAAGACAGCAAGGCATCGAGACAGCTGCCTTCAGATTCAGATACAGCCACATTTTAAACCACCCAATCAAAATCCAGAGCAAATCAACCACTAATTAGATATAATTAATCAAAATCTGGAAAAAAGATTATTTCCACAAAAAGAAAAGAAGCATTTACTTCATTGATGTTCAACTTAATCTGAAAATTGTGGCATAATCAATCAAAATATTATAAAAATAATCCAGTAATCCGTTACAAAGTGACTTAATCTGATAAAAAAAAATAAGCCATGGTTTCAAAAATAAGTTATTAATTTGACATCAAATCTAGACAATTAAGTCATTATTACCATGAAATCTCAAAGAAAATAAGCATTTACTTCATTAACATCAAACAAAATGTAATAATTGTGACATTATAAATTAGAATCTTATAAAAATAATCCATTATTCTGGCATACTTGTATTATCTAGTGTAAAGAAGCCATGGTTTGTTAATTTGAGTCATTAATTTGACATAATCAGTCACAATCTGGAGACAATAAGTCATTACTTCCACAAAATCTCAAAGAAAATAAGCATTTATTTTATTAAAGTCCAACAAAATCAGATTTTTTTGACATTTGATTCTTATAAAAACAATTACATTTGTTTAGTGCAAATAAGCCATTCTTTAAAATAAGTCAATATCAATATAACATAATCATTCAAAACCTTGAACAAAAATCTATTAATTAATCAGTCAAAATCTGGTGAAAATAAGTTATTATTTTCACAAAATCTCAAAATTTGAACACTTTGATATAAGTAATCAAAATCTTATAAAAACAAAATAATCCAATTTGTTTAGTGCAAATAAGCCATTTTTTAAAATAAATCAAAATCATTGATTTGACATAATCATTCAAAATCTTAATCAAAAAGCCATTAATTAGACATCGTTAGTCAAAATCTGGTGAAAATAAGTAATTATTTCCACAAAATCTCAAAGAAAATAAGCATTTATTTCATTTATTATATTTATTTCATCCAACAAAATCTGAACATTTTGATATAATTAATCAAAATCTTAAAAAAATATTCCAATAGTGCAAATAAGCCATTATTTAAAATGAATCAAAATCATTAATTAGACATAATCAGTCAAAATCTGGTGAAAATAAGTAATTATTTCCACAAAATCTCAAAGAAAATAAGCATTTATTTTAATAAAGTCCAACAAAATCTGAACATTTTGACATAATTAATCAAAATCTTATATAAATAATTCAATTTGTTTAGTGCAAAAAAATAAATCAAAATTATTGATTTGGCATAATCATTCAAAACCTTAAACTAAAATGCCATTAATTAGACATCGTTAGTCAAAATCCAGTTTGTTTAGCAAATCTAGTGCAAATAAGCCGTTATTTTAAATCAATCAAAATCATTAATTTGACATAATTATTCAAATTTTTGAACAAAAAAGTCATTAATTAGACATAATCCATCAAAATCTGGAGATAACGAGTTGTTATTTTCACATTAAGACCTAAAATCTACAAAACAGAAGAATATTTTGATCTAATCTGTTTGTATTTCGACACAACTAGTCATAATTTAGAGACGCTGCCGTCGGAAACGGAGAGAACTCCTCTCTCTCCTCCTGAATCATTCCTCCTTCTCTCTCTCTCTCTGTGTCAGTCTCTCAGTTTCTCTCTTCCTGATGAGGAATCTTCTCCTCGCTCACCTTCAGACCTTCTCTCATTACAGCTTCATTAGAGGAGCGGTGCGTGTAATTACACACTCCGGCTTGCATCAAAGAGCTTGTCAGTCTGATAAACTGGCCGACCGCAGAGCTCCTAGCCGCGTCCCCGTCGATACGATCCGGCCTTTCACCTCCTGCTTCCTCCTGCGAGCTTCATTTCGGACTTCCTGCCGTGAAGAACCAATTATTCCACGCGTTTGTAGCAGAGAAGAAGCTCCTCAGGTGGACGCTTCGCCCAGAAACTAATTAGCTCAGTTTCCGTCTAAGACGTGTTTGGTGCTGCTGTAGATTAGCACTGGAGCTACGAGGCTAATGCAGCTATGAAAACTAATGGAAGGTAATACCCTCATGTTAGCATGGCGCTAACCGTGCGGAGGTTTCTCTAATAGACTGATGTGGTTTTTAAAGCTGTTGAGATGTTTATTTATCACGTCAGAAGTAGTCAAGCCATAATCAGATTATTGATCATTGGGGTGTCTCTTATGCAGTCTGATGCTAAATAACTGGCATCCTGTGTAGTCTAATGCTTAACAACTGCCCATCCTGTGCAGTCTGATGCTAAATAACTGGCATCCTGTGTAGTCTAATGCTTAACAACTGCCCATCCTGTGCGGTCTGATGCTAAATAACTGCACATCCTGTGTGGTCTGATGCTAAATAACTGCACATCCTGTGTGGTCTGAAGCTAAATAACTGGCATCCTGTGTAGTCTAATGCTTAACAACTGCCCATCCTGTGCGGTCTGATGCTAAATAACTGCACATCCTGTGTGGTCTGATGCTAAATAACTGGCATCCTGTGTAGTCTAATGCTCAACAACTGCCCATCCTGTGTGGTCTGATGCTAAATAACTGGCATCCTGTGTAGTCTAATGCTTAACAACTGCACATCCTGTGCGGTCTGATGCTAAATAACTGGCATCCTGTGTAGTCTAATGCTTAACAACTGCCCATCCTGTGCAGTCTGATGCTAAATAACTGTCATCCTGTGTAGTCTAATGCTTAACAACTGCCACTCCTGTGCAGTCTGATGCTAAATAACTGGCATCCTGTGTAGTCTAATGCTCAACAACTGCACATCCTGTGTGGTCTGATGCTAAATAACTGGCATCCTGTGTAGTCTAATGCTCAACAACTGCACATCCTGTGCGGTCTGATGCTAAATAACTGCACATCCTGTGTGGTCTGATGCTAAATAACTGGCATCCTGTGTAGTCTAATGCTCAACAACTGCACGTCCTGTGTGGTCTGATGCTAAATAACTGCACATCCTGTGTGGTCTGATGCTAAATAACTGGCAACCTGTGTAGTCTAATGCTTAACAACTGCCACTCCTGTGCAGTCTGATGCTAAATAACTGGCATCCTGTGTAGTCTAATGCTTAACAACTGCCCATCCTGTGCGGTCTGATGCTAAATAACTGGCATCCTGTGTAGTCTAATGCTTAACAACTGCCCATCCTGTGCGGTCTGATGCTAAATAACTGCACATCCTGTGTGGTCTGATGCTAAATAACTGGCATCCTGTGTAGTCTAATGCTCAACAACTGCCCATCCTGTGTGGTCTGATGCTAAATAACTGGCATCCTGTGTAGTCTAATGCTCAACAACTGCCCATCCTGTGTGGTCTGATGCTAAATAACTGGCATCCTGTGTAGTCTAATGCTCAACAACTGCACATCCTGTGCAGTCTGATGCTAAATAACTGTCATCCTGTGTAGTCTAATGCTTAACAACTGCCACTCCTGTGCAGTCTGATGCTAAATAACTGGCATCCTGTGTAGTCTAATGCTTAACAACTGCCCATCCTGTGCGGTCTGATGCTAAATAACTGTCATCCTGTGTAGTCTAATGCTTAACAACTGCCCATCCTGTGCAGTCTGATGCTAAACAACTGCCCATCCTGTGTGGTCTGATGCTAAATAACTGGCATCCTGTGTAGTCTAATGCTCAACAACTGCACATCCTGTGCAGTCTGATGCTAAATAACTGTCATCCTGTGTAGTCTAATGCTCAACAACTGCCACTCCTGTGCAGTCTGATGCTAAATAACTGGCATCCTGTGTAGTCTAATGCTCAACAACTGCCCATCCTGTGTGGTCTGATGCTAAATAACTGGCATCCTGTGTAGTCTAATGCTCAACAACTGCCCATCCTGTGTGGTCTGATGCTAAATAACTGGCATCCTGTGTAGTCTAATGCTCAACAACTGCACATCCTGTGCAGTCTGATGCTAAATAACTGTCATCCTGTGTAGTCTAATGCTTAACAACTGCCACTCCTGTGCAGTCTGATGCTAAATAACTGGCATCCTGTGTAGTCTAATGCTTAACAACTGCCCATCCTGTGCGGTCTGATGCTAAATAACTGTCATCCTGTGTATCAGTACTGATGGGGTTTAGGACGGAGATTCTGATCCAGGATCAGCTACCATGTGTATGAGTACTGGCGGGGTTTGAGAAGGAGGTTCTGATCCAGGATCAGCTACTATGTGTATCATTACTGATGGGGTTTAGGAAGCAGGCTCTGATCCAGGATCAGCTACCATGTGTATCAGTACTGACAGGGTTTAGGTAGGAGGTTCTGATGGATCTGCTACCATGTGTATGAGTACTGACGGGGTTTAAGAAGGAGGTTCTGATCCAGGATCAGCTACCATGTGTATCAGTACTGACAGGGTTTAGGTAGGAGGTTCTGATGGATCTGCTACCGTGTGTATGAGTACTGACGGGGTAAGCAGGTAAGCAGGTTCTGATCCAGAATCAGCCTGGTCTGGTCTTTGCTTAGTTAGGACCATCTTTGTGAAGGTCTGTTGGAGCAACCAGCCACAGATCGGCGAGACGGAATCATTTGCTTGGTAATAAAATCTCTTTATTATGTTTCCTGAGATCCGATAATCCGATCTCAATAATCGGGGGATGCTGGTTACACGAGAACATGAATAATCAGACGATATCTGATAACGATTGTATTATTAATGCGTATGTAAACGCTCTTGATTATTGGAATCCAACCAGCGTTCTTCTTGTCCGGTGGCTGTAAGGAGGGCTGTGGAGCTTCTGGCGTGGTAACCAGGTAGACCGCAGCTCCAAACAATGGCAGGTAATTACCACCGCCTGCGGCTCATGGAGGGCTTTTCTTTCATCAGCCTCCTCGGTCTCGCTCCGATATCATCTCCTCCCTCCCTTCCACACACTTTCACTCACCCTTCCCTTCATTGGCCCCCTCAATCTCTCTCTCTCTCTCTCTCTCAGTGCGACACATGGCGATCTCGCTGGAGAGGAGCGCTCCCTCACTCGCGGTGTAAACACCTGATTTGTATTCCCGGCCGTCTTATCTTCCATTTCAAAAGTGGTTCCATTTTGTCGCGGCTGTTTGTCTTGGCGATGGCGGGACTAGCCTGGAAACGCTGGCAGACCTTCAGGCATCTCTGGAGGAAACGCTCGGCGAAGGAAACATTTGGTTTGCACAAAAGAGCAGCTGGACGTTCTGAAGCACAGAGAACGTTTATGTATGTGTGAGAAGAAGAGAGAAGGCAGAAGGCCAGTGAGGGGGTTTGGGGTCTTCCCACAGCGAGTAGTGCGGCGTTTGTGTCCCTCCAGGGCTCCTACTTCCTGTTGAGTACTGCACTGACCCTTCGTCCTAATACCTGGACCTTCTGTGGCCATAGCTGCTGTATTGTCTGTACTAGAACCAATCACAGACAGAAGAAGGTCTGAGAGCAAAAGACTTGGTGATTTGGACCAATCATAGACAGAAGGAGGTCTCAGAGCAAAAGAATTAGTGATTTGAACCAATCACAGACAGAAGGAGATCCCAGGGCAAAGGACTTGGTGATTTGGACCAATCACAGACAAACGGAGGTCTCAGAGCAAAAGACTTGGTGATGTGGACCAGTCACACTAAGGATGAGGTGGCAGAGCATAGTTATGTAGACCAATCACAGACAAACGGAGGTCTCAGAGCAAAAGACTTGGTGATTTGGACCAGTCACACTAAGGATGAGGTGTCAGAGCATAGTCATGTAGACCAATCACAGACAAACGGAGGTCTCAGAGCAAAAGACTTGGTGATGTGGACCAATCTCACTCAGGAGGAGGTGTCAGAGCATAGTCATGTAGACCAATCACAGACAGACAGATTTCTTAGAGCAAAAGACTTTGTTATTTAGGCCAATCACAGACAGAAGAAGGTCTCAGAACATACAATGTAGTGATAAAGGCCAATCACAGTCGGAGGGAGGTCCTAGATTTGGAACAGTGACAATTATGGAAGGTTTCAGAGCAAAAGACTTGGTGATTTGGACCAATCACAGACAGAAGGAGGTCTGAGAGCAAAAGACTTAATGCTTTTAACCAATCACAGACAGAAGGAGGTCTCAGAGCAAAAGAATTAGTGATTTGAACCAATCACAGACAGAAGGAGATCCCAGGGCAAAGGACTTGGTGATTTGGACCAATCACAGACAGAAGGAGGTCTCCGAGCAAAAGTCTTGGTGATTTGGACTAGTCACACTAAGGATGAGGTGGCAGAGCATAGTTATGTAGACCAATCACAGACAAACGGAGGTCTCAGAGCAAAAGACTTGGTGATGTGGACCAATCACACTCAGGAGGAGGTGTCAGAGCATAGTCATGTAGACCAATCACAGACAAACGGAGGTCTCAGAGCAAAAGACTTGGTGATTTGGACCAGTCACACTAAGGATGAGGTGTCAGAGCATAGTCATGTAGACCAATCACAGACAAACGGAGGTCTCAGAGCAAAAGACTTGGTGATGTGGACCAATCTCACTCAGGAGGAGGTGTCAGAGCATAGTCATGTAGACCAATCACAGACAGACAGATTTCTTAGAGCAAAAGACTTTGTTATTTAGGCCAATCACAGACAGAAGAAGGTCTCAGAACATACAATGTAGTGATAAAGGCCAATCACAGTCGGAGGGAGGTCCTAGATTTGGAACAGTGACAATTATGGAAGGTTTCAGAGCAAAAGACTTGGTGATTTGGACCAATCACAGACAGAAGGAGGTCTGAGAGCAAAAGACTTAATGCTTTTAACCAATCACAGACAGAAGGAGGTCTCAGAGCAAAAGAATTAGTGATTTGAACCAATCACAGACAGAAGGAGATCCCAGGGCAAAGGACTTGGTGATTTGGACCAATCACAGACAGAAGGAGGTCTCTGAGCAAAAGTCTTGGTGATTTGGACCAGTCACACTAAGGATGAGGTGGCAGAGCATAGTTATGTAGACCAATCACAGACAAACGGAGGTCTCAGAGCAAAAGACTTGGTGATGTGGACCAATCACACTCAGGAGGAGGTGTCAGAGCATAGTCATGTAGACCAATCACAGACAAACGGAGGTCTCAGAGCAAAAGACTTGGTGATGTGGACCAATCACACTCAGGAGGAGGTGTCAGAGCATAGTCATATAGACCAATCACAGACAGACAGATTTCTTAGAGCAAAAGACTTTGTTATTTAGGCCAATCACAGACAGAAGAAGGTCTCAGAACATACAATGTAGTGATAAAGGCCAATCACAGTCGGAGGGAGGTCCTAGATTTGGAACAGTGACAATTATGGGAGGTTTCAGAGCAAAAGACTTGGTGATTTGGACCAATCACAGACAGAAGGAGGTCTGAGAGCAAAAGACCTAATGATTTTAACCAATCACAGACAGAAGGAGATCTCAGAGGAAAGGACCTGGTGATTTGGACCAATCACAGACAGAAGGAGGTCTCCGAGCAAAAGTCTTGGTGATTTGGACCAGTCACACTAAGGATGAGGTGCCAGAGCATAGTCATGTAGACCAATCACAGACAAACGGAGGTCTCAGAGCAAAGGACTTTGGGCCAATCATAATCAAGATGTCTCAGAACATACAATTTAGTGATGAAGACCAATCATAGTCAGAGGGAGGTCCTAGATTTGGAACAATCACAATTATGGGAGGTCTCATAGAAAAAAACTTGGTGATTTGAACTAATCACAGACAGAAGGAGGTCTCAGAGCAAAAGACTTGGTGATTTGGACCAATCACAGACAGAAGAAGGCCTCAGAGCATACAATGTAGTCATGAAGACCAATCACAGTCAGAGGGAGGTCCTAGATTTGGTCCAATCACAATTTGGGGAGGTCTCAGAACAAATGACTTGGTGATTTGGACCAATCACAAACGGAAGGATGAACGATATGATGATTCTGGCCAATGGAAGAGGTCCCAGGACCAACATTGTGGTGATTTGGACCCATCACAATTAGGGGAGGTCTAAGAACAATCGACTTTCAGCTTAGGAAGGAGGTTCTGATCCAGGATCAGCCACCATCTGTCGTCTGTGTGTGTAGTGTTAGTGCTGCTACAGAGGTTAGTGTAGAGTCGGCTGTGTGTGTGTAGTGTTTCTGCTACAGAGGTTAGTGTAGAGTCGGCTGTGTGTGTGTAGTGTTACTGCTACAGAGGTTAGTGTAGAGTCGGCTGTGTGTGTGTAGTGTTACTGCTACAGAGGTTAGTGTAGAGTCGGCTGTGTGTGTGTAGTGTTACTGCTGCTACAGAGGTTAGTGTAGAGTCGGCTGTGTGTGTGTAGTGTTACTGCTACAGAGGTTAGTGGAGAGTCAGCTGTGTGTGTGTAGTGTTACTGCTACAGAGGTTAGTGTAGAGTCGGCTGTGTGTGTGTAGTGTTACTGCTACAGAGGTTAGTGTAGAGTCGGCTGTGTGTGTGTAGTGTTACTGCTGCTACAGAGGTTAGTGTAGAGTCGGCTGTGTGTGTGTTTAGTGTTACTGCTACAGAGATTAGTGTAGAGTCAGCTGTGTGTGTGTGTAGTGTTACTGCTACAGAGGTTAGTGGAGAGTCAGCTGTGTGTGTGTAGTGTTACTGCTACAGAGGTTAGTGTAGAGTCGGCTGTGTGTGTGTAGTGTTACTGCTACAGATGTTAGTGGAGAGTCAGCTGTGTGTGTGTAGTGTTACTGCTACAGAGGTTAGTGTAGAGTCGGCTGTGTGTGTGTAGTGTTACTGCTGCTACAGAGGTTAGTGTAGAGTCGGCTGTGTGTGTGTAGTGTTACTGCTGCTACAGAGGTTAGTGGAGAGTCGGCTGTGTGTGTGTAGTGTTACTGCTACAGAGGTTAGTGTAGAGTCGGCTGTGTGTGTGTAGTGTTACTGCTGCTACAGAGGTTAGTGTAGAGTCGGCTGTGTGTGTGTAGTGTTACTGCTGCTACAGAGGTTAGTGTAGAGTCGGCTGTGTGTGTGTAGTGTTACTGCTACAGAGGTTGGTGGAGAGTCGGCTGTGTGTGTGTAGTGTTACTGCTACAGAGGTTAGTGTAGAGTTGGCTGTGTGTGTGTAGTGTTACTGCTACTACAGAGGTTAGTGTAGAGTCGGCTGTGTGTGTGTAGTGTTACTGCTGCTACAGAGGTTAGTGTAGAGTCGGCTGTGTGTGTGTAGTGTTACTGCTGCTACAGAGGTTAGTGTAGAGTCGGCTGTGTGTGTGTAGTGTTACTGCTACAGAGGTTAGTGTAGAGTCGGCTGTGTGTGTGTAGTGTTACTGCTGCTACAGAGGTTAATGTAGAGTCGGCTGTGTGTGTGTAGTGTTACTGCTGCTACAGAGGTTAATGTAGAGTCGGCTGTGTGTGTGTAGTGTTACTGCTACAGAGGTTAGTGTAGAGTCGGCTGTGTGTGTGTAGTGTTACTGCTACAGAGGTTAGTGTAGAGTCGGCTGTGTGTGTGTAGTGTTACTGCTGCTACAGAGGTTAGTGTAGAGTCGGCTGTGTGTGTGTAGTGTTACTGCTGCTACAGAGGTTAGTGTAGAGTGGGCTGTGTGTGTAGTGTTACTGCTGCTACAGAGGTTAGTGTAGAGTCGGCTGTGTGTGTGTAGTGTTACTGCTACAGAGGTTAGTGTAGAGTCGGCTGTGTGTGTGTAGTGTTACTGCTGCTACAGAGGTTAGTGTAGAGTCGGCTGTGTGTGTGTAGTGTTACTGCTACAGACGTTATAGTGAATGTATCCAGGTTGGACTTCCGGTCTCATAGCGGTGTCTCCAGCTCCGTGTCCACCACCCAGCCCTGAATGACAGCTCTTTATCCAGACGAACGGCTGAGAAAGACGTGAGCCCGTCTCCAGATTCAGTTTCACACAGGAAGATAACAAAGCGCCAGTGTGAACAGATAAAGGGTGGAAGACGACAGAGAGAGAAGGGCTGGAGAGAGAGAGAGAGAGAGAGATGGGATGATTGATTAACTCTCACTCAGAAGCTCGTCTCTCACTACAGCAGGGCAGGTGTGTGTGTGTGTGTGAACAGAGAGAGCCTTGTGTGTGTTCTTGGACCAAATAAAATCAAATCTTGTTTCCTGCCATCTGTTTGGCTGAGACACACACTCAGCTGTAGCGGCTGAACACACACACACACACACACACACACACACACTCACACACAGACGCACAGTTTGCCCATTTGTTGTTGGGAGTGAAAACTTGAGCTGAAAGGAGTGGAAGTGGTTGCCGAAGGCTCGAAAGGAAGCCGCTCTCGTTCATAATCACTTCATCTTTCTCTTGTTTGCTTTTACAATACATGATTCATGAATCTTGTAATTTATCAATAGTGTAATAGCGTCGGGCGTCTTTGTGTGCGTTTCTCATTCCGCTCGTTCTGCTTTGATCCTTCTGAAGAAGTCATTTCAGTCCTCCCTCAGCGTGTTTGGTATCAGCTCACTCTCGTGCTAATGCACTTCATCATCAAACAGATGGAAATGAGTTTTCATAAAGCGCTCAGGAAAATGTGTGAGGCTGGATGAGCGGAATATTGCATCAAATGTTTGCTCTAGCCTAGTTTACTTAATGTTCATTTCAGAAGGAGGGAAAGTTGCCAACCGTAGAAGTATATATATATATATATATATATATATATATATATATATATATATATATATATATAAAACACATACACACACACTATATTGTGCAGTGACATCCCGTTCTTAATCCATAGGGTTTAATATGATGTCGGCCCAACCTTTGCAGCTATAACAGCTTCAGCTCTTCTGAGAAGGCTCTCTACACGGTTTAGGAGATGTTTATGGGAATTTATAGGAGACACTGATGTTGGACGAGAAGGTCTGGCTCACAGTCTCCGCTCTAATTCATTCCAAAGGTGTTCTATCAGGTTGAGGTCAGGACTCTGTGCAGGCCAGTCAAGTTCTTCCACACCAAACTCCCTCCTCCATGTCTTTATGACTGTCCATGGGGGCAGTCGTGGCCTGAAGGATAGGGATCCTTTCTTGTGACCGGAGGGTCGCCGGTTCGATCCCCAGGATCCCCCAGGCCATGACTGAGGTGCCCTTGAGCAAGGCACCTAACCCCAACTGCTCCCCGGGCGCCGAGGATAGGGCTGCCCCACGCTCCAGGCATGTGTGCTCACTGCCCCCTAGTGTGTGTTCACTAGTGTGTGTATATGTGGGTGTTTCACTGCACGGATGGGTTGAATGCGGAGGTCAAATTCCGCTGTGTACAAAAAAAAACTCATGTAAATTCTAAATTCTAAAATTCAAAAAAAAAAATATGGAGCTGCTCTGTGCACTGGTGTTGTTGGCCATGTCGGAACAGGATGGGGCCGTCCCCAAACTGTCCTAACAAAGCTGGGAGCATGAAATTGTCCACTTGGTCTGCTGAAGCATTAAGAGTTCCTTTCACTGGAACTGAGAATCCGAGCCCACCTCCTGAAAAACAACCCCACAACATAATCATACCCCCTCCACCAAACTTTACACTCGGCACAGTGCAGACGGAGAAGTACCGTTCTTCTGGCAACCGCCCAAACCCAGACTTATCCATCGGATGGCTAGATGGAGAAGAGTGATTGGTCACTCCTGAGAACACATCTATATACAACATACTTGTTTTACTTTTAATGTAAGTCAGTGGAACCAGAATTCATCCATCCATCCATTATCTTCCAGTTTATCACACTAGTCAGGGTCACGGGGGAGCTGGAGCCACTCCCAGCGTCATTGAGTGATTAGACACTCCTACTACTTGTTGGTCCACCTTGTAGATGTAAAGTCAGAGACAGTAGCTCATCTGCTGCTGCACAGTTTGTGTTCCTCTAGTTCTTCATCAGTGGACACAGGACGCCGCCCACAGGACACTGCTGTCTGGATAGTTTTGGTTGGTGGACGATTCTCAGTCCAGCAGTGACACTGAGGAGGTGTTTAAACACTCACACTAGCACGACACACACTAACTAACACACCACCACCACATCAGTGTCCCTGCAGTGCTGAGAATGGTCCACCTCCCTAATAGTATCTGCTCTGTGGTGGTCCTGTGGGGGTCCTGATCATTAAAGAACAGAGTAATAAAGTATACAGAGAATCAGATGAACTACAGTCTGTAAGTGGAGGTCCTGTATGGTCAGTGGAGCTGATACAGTGGACAGTGAGTGGAGGTCCTGTATGGTCAGTGGAGCTGATACAGTGGACAGTGAGTGGAGGTCCTGTATGGTCAGTGGAGCTGATACAGTGGACAGTGAGTGGAGGTCCTGTATGGTCAGTGGAGCTGATACAGTGGACAGTGAGTGGAGGTCCTGTATGGTCAGTGGAGCTGAATCAGTGGACAGTGAGTGTGTTGTAATGTGGTGATGATGTATAACATATGGACGTTCTGTCTTTTACAGGATGAGATCCTTACGGTGATCCGCAGAGTGGACGAGAACTGGGCAGAAGGCATGCTGGGAGATAAGATTGGGATTTTTCCCATCCTCTACGTGGAGGTGAGAGAGCGGATGCTTGTCTTAGTCCATAACGTCTGAAGGTCTGGAGTGAGTTACTGACTGAGCCAAGTTTAAAAACATGTGTAGATGCTTTTGGGATGAGAAAAGTTCAGCATTCCATCAGCTCTGCAGGTCAGATCTGCTATAGACTAGACTATTTACAGCAGTAGTTCAGTAATCAATGTAGTTGTTGATCAACCCAGACATAATTGATGTTTTGGCTGTTGTAACCAGAGATGGAAGGATCGATCGACTCCACAGCTCCACCAGTTTCTGTTCCTTTTGTACAGTCCAGAAGAACCACAGTTTCAGGCTTCCTGTGTGGTGGTGAACAGAGCTTTCCTATTGGTTGTTGACGATGCCAAGACTTCAGACTTATGATAATATTAAACACGCGGATGAGAACAAGACTGACTTAAACCGGTAGTCTAGACCACCTCACACTAAACCATTGAGAGGACGTGAGCACAACTCAATTCCAGCAACATTCATGATTTTATTCCGACAGTAAAATAGCTTGAAAATCGTTAGCATTAGCAGTTCCCAAGAGCCGATCGATGGCGTTAAACAAATGAGCCTAATTTCTGTATTTGCAGCTAGCGTTTCATCCAGAAAGAGGAGCCCTCTGTGAAACCCCCTCCGACCAGCTCCCTGCAATTCCTATCTGAACCACTAGGTGGAAATACATACTTTTTTGCGAGAACAGTTTGTGGCGTTCACGGCATGTGCTGACAGAAAAACATGTCGTCCTCTGGCAGTTGTTTACCGTTCGTGACGCAGATTCTTCCAGAACGTTCTGTAAAATTTGTAAAATCAAGGTGTCTACTAATCTGATACGGTTTTCAGAGACACCACGCGGCTGAATACAGTGAGTATAAACAAAAAGCAGAGCTAGCACACACAGTTAGCACAAAACTAATAACCCAGAAACCTGTACAGACCAGATTTGACCGGTACGAACAGAACAGCAGCAGTAATTCAATATTCTACATTTAATGATTACAGATTTAGTTTAAAATAACAGAGTCTGAGTTTAATGACTGCAGTTTTTACTGCATTTAGCTTTAAATTAAGGGTTTAATTTCTAAATTTAATGATATTACTATTGGGGATATTTGTTTGATTCACTTTTTCATTATTTACTGATAATTTATTTAAAAATATTATGCTGTTTCATATGAGCTCGTTAAAAATGGTAATAAATCAGTTTAAATCATGTTTCATGACTTGCTTGCGCTAATAACGACATGTAGTCCTGCCGTGGCGTATACCCCGCCCATGATGGGTAGCGGCTATCGGATCATCTCTAGTTATAACCTACTTTAGTCCATGTTTGTAGATAAAAATAAAAAAAAGAGTCATACAGTGTCAGAAACCACCTAGTGCTTGATGATGGGATGCTTGTTAACGTGGTGTTAACTTCCATCTCTTGCTGCTATCGTTAGCCTTTCAGCTCCAGCGCAGATCTAGAAAAATGTAGTCTGGGTTGATTTTTCTGGTGACCGTGTTTCTGGATGGGAGAATAAAGGGGATTTAAGGTTGTCGGGGGTCTTATTCCTTGCGAGGAACAGAACGGTGGCGATGGGGGGGCTGTGTCACAGAACGCTGCCTCAGCAGTTTAAGGGCTGTCATAAGGGCCATGAGGCGATGCATTATGGTTCGTGTGTATTGATTTAGAGCAGAGATGGGGGTTATTAAAGGGAGGGAGAGACAAAATGAGCGAGAGAGCGGTGAAGGAGAGGGCAGAGGGGATTTCAGACCAACCTTGTGGTTTAAAAGCTGTAGAAGTACTCCATCCATGTTCAACCTTCATTTAATCTACTGAGAAACTGGAGAACGATATTCAATACCTACATTTAGAGTTATACATTCAACCTAATGAGAAACTGTAACTCAGTTTATATACAATACCTACATTTAGAGTTATACATTCAACCTAATGAGAAACTGTAACTCAGTTTATATACAATACCTACATTTAGAGTTATACATTCAACCTAATGAGAAACTGTAACTCAGTTTATATACAATACCTACATTTAGAGTTATACATTCAACCTAATGAGAAACTGTAACTCAGTTTATATACAATACCTACATTTAGAGTTCTACATTCAACCTAATGAGAAACTGTAACTCAGATTATATACAATACCTACATTTAGAGTTATACATTCAACCTTATGAGAAACTGTAACTCAGTTTATATACAATACCTACATTTAGAGTTATACATTCAACCTAATGAGAAACTGTAACTTAGTTTATATACAATACTTACATTTAGTTATACACTCAACCTAATGAGAAACTGTAACTCAGATTATATACAATACCTACATTTAGAGTTATGCATTCAACCTAATGAGAAACTGTAACTCAGTTTATATACAATACCTACATTTAGTTATACATTCAACCTAATGAGAAACTGTAACTCAGTTTATATACAATACCTACATTTAGAGTTATACATTCAACCTATTGAGAAACTGTAACTCAGTTTATATCACAATACCTACATTTAGAGTTATACATTCAACCTAATGAGAAACTGTAACTCAGTTTATATACAATACCTACATTTAGAGTTATACATTCAACCTAATAAGAAACTGTAACTCAGTTTATATACAATACCTACATTTAGAGTTATACATTCAACCTATTGAGAAACTGTAACTCAGTTTATATCACAATACCTACATGTAGAGTTATACATTCAACCTATTGAGAAACTGTAACTCAGTTTATATCACAATACCTACATTTAGAGTTATACATTCAACCTAATGAGAAACTTGACTAAAGCTGTGTTGCCTCTAGCTCTTGCTGGGCTGTGATGATGGAGAGAGTTGAGGAGAAAAGCCAGTTCACCAGTAGGCTGCTGTAGTGGGTATGGATTATACCAGCAGACAGCCATAGATCATTTCCATTCTGTGCCCGTGAGACAACACAGGGTTAACATTACATATGGTTCTGTAAGGCGACCAGACATGACGACCCAGAGAGAGAGAAAGAAAACAATGAGGGAGGGGGGGTGGGGTACGGGAGGAGGGGGAGGGAGAACTAGAAGTAGAGAGTGTGTAGCAGAGGTCAGCTATTACAAAGAGAAGCATCAATAATTTAGCGTCTTCCATCATTACGTACAGACAGCGTGGGGGGTGGGGGGGTGGGGGGGGGCATGAGTGAGATGGATGGAGGGTCTGGAGACATAAAGGTGTCCTGAGAACGGTGGACCAACCAAATAATATCAGAGGAAACAGCAGTCCAGTGGTCAGAGACTGATCAGTGATGAATGGGGTTGGGTTGGGGGGGGGATAAATTATGCAGCACTCGTTGGGCTACAGTTTGTAATCATGAGCCTGGACAGTTCCAGAGAGTCCAGAGAGTCCAGAGAGTCCAGAGAGTCCAGAGAGTCCAGGTTCCTCGTTTCCTAGTTCCTAGTTTGAATGCATAGACGCTGAAATTTCTTTATGTTTTGGTACAGAAATATTAGCCGAAATGTTTATGATGTCCCGGCAACTAAAAATTAAGATCAAGTTGGATTGACATACAAATCACATGAATTCCGATCCGGCTGTATGATGGATATATATGTATCGGATTTGAGTACCACGTAAGAAAGTGACCCAAATTAGAATTAAACATTTCGTTTTTTTGGGTTTCCGCTGTCTAACGGATACACAGTGTCAGATCTGATTTAGACCAGTTTAATCTGATGTGTGAACGTAGTGAAAACTCCCCGAGAGGATCAGTGAGAGAAACCGGAGTAATTGGATTTACTAAGAAAGTGGCCCAAATCAGAAATAAAAATTTGCTCTGTATAGCCAAAAACGTCCAGAGAGAATTGTTGGGAAGAACCGACAAACTCTGTCTCTGTTTCTGAGATCTAACTGAGTCACATTGCTGTGGATCGGACATGTATTGGATTTGAGTACCAGATATGAAAGATGTTCAAAAGGGAATTAAAATTTGGGGGGTTTTTTGTTCACATTGTCTAATAGATACACATCTGTATCACATATGTTGAATCAGATCTGATTGAGACCAGTTTTATCTGGTGTGTGAACATAAACGAAAACTGTCCGAGAGAATCAGTGAGAGGAACCGACACTCTCTGTCCCTGTCCATGTGGGATATGTATCGGATTTGAGTAACACATAAGAAAGTGGCCTAGATCGGAATTGAAAATTTGGGTTTATTTGTGTTCACACTGTCTAACAAATCTGATTTAGACCAGTTTTATATGCTGTGAAAACACAGCCGAAAAAAACCCAGGAGAATCGGTCTGTTTCTAAGATCCGACTGTTCACACTCCTGCATAGATCGGATATGTATCAGATTTAGGTACCACATATGAGAGTGGCCCAGATTGGAATTGAAAATTTGGGTTTATTTGTGTTCACGCTGTTGACACTGTGTTCACATATGATGAAAAGATCAGATTGAGACCAGTTTTATCTGGTGTGTGAATATAAATGGAAACTGTCCGAGAGAATCAGTGAGAGGAACCGACACCCTCTGTCCCTGTCCCTGTCCCTGTCCCTGTCCTTGTGGGATATGTATCGGATTTGAGTAACACGTAAGAAAGTGGCCCAAATCGGATCAGACTTTCCATCCCTGTTTCTGGGATCCAACTGTTCACATTGCTGAATATGTATCCGATATATTCTTTATCAGATTTAGATACCACATAAGAAAGTGGCCCAGATCGGACTTAAAAATTTGGGTTTATTTGTGTTCACACTGTTTAACAGATCTGATTTAGACCAGTTTTATCCGCTGTGTAAACATAAAGGAAAACTATCCGAGAGGATCAGTGAGAGGAACCGACACCCTCTGTCCCTGTCCCTGTCCCTGTCTCTGTCCTTGTGGATATGTATGGATATGTATCGGATTAGAGTAAAACGTAAGAAAGTGGCCCAAATCGGAATAGACTCTCCGTCCCTGTTTCTGGGATCCAGCTGTTCACACTGAGTCACATTGCTGAATATATCGGATATGTATCAGATTTAGATACCACATAAGAAAGTGGCCCAGATCGGACTTAAAAATTTGGGGTTTTTTTGTGTTCACACTGTTTAACAGATCTGATTTAGACCAGTTTTATCTTCTTTGTGAACGTAACCGAAAACCAGCCAGCCAACGTATCCACTGTTTACCTCTGGATGAGTGTTCCACCGGAAGCTTGTGTTCACTCTGTGGTTCCTCCTCACGCTCTCCCTCGGAGGTCATTTCATGCCATCTCATTCCATCCCTCCGTCTTTCCCGTCTCAGCGTAACGAAGATTTAACACTCCTAAACTGATCAAGCCGACCCCGGCTGCTCTGGGATGGCGGTGATGTTCTTCTGTGGGACGAGATTAGAGGTTAATAGGTCACAGAGGAGCGCTGGTCCAAATGTGTTTAGAACTTTCTAGGCTAAGTGTTCTTCTCTGAGTTTCTTCCAGAGATGCTTTGGCCCATTTATGTAAATATAGCCTCCCAGTAGGGCCGAATTTCCATGGTCAGTACTCTTCAGTGGAGAACGAGAAAACAAACCCAGTTTATCTGCTTCGGGTTCAGCCAGAACAACCAGGGAGTTATGGTGGATCTCGTTCAGGTTGCAGATCTGTGTCAGGATCTTCTCTTTTGAGGTTCAGGTGAAACTGTGGTTCCTGACAGCAGCGTTTACAGCCAGTCCCTAATAAGAGCCCCTATAAGGGATCCTTAATCATCCACTTACCTTAAAGGTGCCCTTGTTCTCTACATACACCACTGTGTGAAGGTCTGAGGCAACTGAGCATGGCTGGATTACTGACCGGGCCAGTGGGGCCAGCACCTAGGGG
Organism: Megaleporinus macrocephalus; assembly: GCA_021613375.1. NCBI lineage: Eukaryota > Metazoa > Chordata > Actinopteri > Characiformes > Anostomidae > Megaleporinus > Megaleporinus macrocephalus. The sequence continues at coordinate 47,148,462 of CM038709.1, forward strand.
CCCTTGAGGTCAAGGGGGGCCCGGGGGGCCCAAATATTTTGCGACGCCTATCAACATTCATGAAACGATATATTTTTATTTCCGAGGGCCCTCCATTTTAAGGGTCCTCTGACTTTTAGGGACTTTGTCCTCCGGGCCTCTTGGGGGTCCTAGCCATGCTTTTGGGCCCCTCATGAAAATGGACGAGGCATTGTGGCACTGCTCTGACTTCGACCTCTGGCTATTAGGGGTTCTAGGAAAAAGGGGGGCATAATTTTAGAGGGCCCTGGTTATGAGAGCCCCTACCAGGGGGCCTTAGAGAAGAGCAGGGCATACCATTAGAGGGCCCTTGATCACGAGGGGTGCAGGTTGGAAGGGGGAGGGTTATCTCTGGGCAACTCTTTGCCCAGGGGCTCAGACTATCCTTAATCAGTCCTTGCCCAGGCCAGCTAGGAGATAATCCCTCCAGCGTGTCCTAGGTCTTCCCCGGGGTCCGGGGAGGTGTCCGGGAGGCATCCTAACCACATGCCAGAGCCACCTCAACTGGTCCCTCTCAATTTCTAATCTAAGGGTCAGTCATATTTGGGTGTCTGTAGCTTTAGCCCCGCCCCCTCGCTGCCCACTGTACCCAGTAAATGAGGGGCAGTAAACAAGGGTAGGGCAGGTCAGTCGTACAGTTTATGTCTTATGTTTACAGGTTTTCAGCTCCGTATTGAAATTGCTGCACATCCTTAACATGTGCCAAGAAGCCCAACCAGACCTATGACTGGGAGCCCAACCAGACCTTGGACTGGGAGCCCAACCAGACCTTGGACTGGGAGCCCAACCAGACCTAGGACTGGGAGCCCAACCAGACATAGGACTGGGATCACAACCAGACCTAGGACTGGGATCACAACCAGACCTAGGACTGGGTGGCTCGTCGTACTGGACAACCAGACCTAGGACTGGGAGGCTTATCATACTAGACAACCAGACCTAGGACTGGAAGCACAACCAGACCTGGGACTGGGAGCACAACCAGACCTGGGACTGGGAGCTCAACCAGACCTAGGACTGGGAGCCCAACCAGACCTAGGACTGGGAGCCCAACCAGACATAGGACTGGGATCACAACCAGACCTAGGACTGGGATCACAACCTGACCTAGGACTGGGATCACAACCAGACCTAGGACTGGGAGGCTTGTCAAACTGGACAACCAGACCTAGGACTGGGAGGCTTGTCGTACTGGACAACCAGACCTAGGACTGGGAGGCTTGTCGTACTGGACAACCAGACCTAGGACTGGGAGGCTTGTCGTACTGGACAACCAGACCTAGGACTGGGAGGCTTGTCGTACTGGACAACCAGACCTAGGACTGGGAGGCTCGTCGTACTGGAGGTTGGGAACACAGTGAGCCCAGTTAGCTGTGAAGTCTCTGCCACTGTAATGTTAGATATCATAGAATTAACATATTCCTAACATGCAGCACCAGGAATCTCATTATCAGTCTCGGAAAGGAGCTGACGTGTTTGGTGTGAATAATTAACAGTCTACTCCGGCGATTTGTCTTTAGTGCTCCTCTGGCAGTAGCTCTGCTCCTCAGACGACCTGCTCAGAGAAACGCCTCCTCATTAGGTTCACATTCTACACAGAGCCGAATATCGCCGCTCAGTACAGGAGCTTATATCTCAATACATAAATCACTGACTGTACACTAACCTGACCAATCACAGTTTCTGTGGGTGGGTGAACAAGGCTGTTTCTAATATTGTGGCCAGTTAGTAGAAGCACATGGTGGGTGTTGCTAATAAAGTGGGCAGTGAGTGAAAGCGCAATGTAGGTGTTTCTAATAAAGTGGCCAGTGAGTAGAAGCACAAGGTTGGTGTTTCTAATAAAGTGGCCAATTAGTGAAAGCACAAGGTAGGTGTTTCTCATAAAGTGGCCATTCAGTGGACGCACAAGCTTGGTGTTTCTTATAAAGTGGACAGTGAGTGTAAACACATGCTTGTTGTTTCTATTAAAGTTGCCAGTGAGTAGAAGCACAAGGTTGGTGTTTCTAATAAAGTGGCCAATTAGAGAAAGCACAAAGTAGGTGTTTCCAATAAAGTGGTTAGTGAGTGGAAGCACAAGGTTGGTGTTTCTAATAAAGTGGCCAGTTAGTAATAGCACAAGGTAGGTATTTCTAATAAAGTGGCCAGTTAGTAATAGCACTAGGTAGGTGTTTCTAATAAAGTGGCCAGTGAGTAGAAGCACAAGGTTGGTGTTTCTAATAAAGTGGACAATTACAGAAAGCACAAGGTTGGTGTTTCTAATAAAGTGGCCAATTAGTTGAAGCACAAGGTAGGTGTTTCTCATAAAGTGGCCATTTAGTGGACGCACAAGGTTTGTGTTTCTTATAAAGTGGACAGTGAGTGTAAACACAAGCTTGTTGTTTCTATTAAAGTTGCCAGTTAGTAGAAGCACAAGGTTGGTGTTTCTAATAAAGTGGCCAATTAGTAGAAGCACAAGGTTGCTGTTTCTAATAAAGTGGTCAGTGAGTAGAAGCACAAGGTTGGTGTTTCTGATAAAGTGGCCAATTAGAGAAAGCACAAAGTAGGTGTTTCTAATAAAGTGGTTAGTGAGTGGAAGCACAAGGTTGGTGTTTCTAATAAAGTGGCCAGTTAGTAATAGCACAAGGTAGGTGTTTCTAATAAAGTGGCCAGTTAGTAATAGCACAAGGTAGGTGTTTCTAATAAAGTGACCATTTAGTGGATGCACAAGGTTTGTGTTTCTTATAAAGTGGACAGTGAGTGTAAACACAAGCTTGTTGTTTCTATTAAAGTTGCCAGTTAGTAGAAGCACAAGGTTGGTGTTTCTAATAAAGTGGCCAATTAGTAGAAGCACAAGGTTGCTGTTTCTAATAAAGTGGCCAATTAGTAGAAGCACAAGGTTGCTGTTTCTAATAAAGTGGCTAGTGAGTGGAAGCACAAGGTTGGTGTTTCTAATAAAGTGGCCAATTAGAGAAAGCACAAAGTAGGTGTTTCCAATAAAGTGGTTAGTGAGTGGAAGCACAAGGTTGGTGTTTCTAATAAAGTGGCCAGCTAGTAATAGCACAAGGTAGGTGTTTCTAATAAACTGGCCAGTTAGTAATAGCACAAGGTAGGTGTTTCTAATAAACTGGCCAGCTAGTAATAGCACAAGGTAGGTGTTTCTAATAAACTGGCCAGCTAGTAATAGCACAAGGTAGGTGTTTTTTAATAAACTGGCCAGTTAGTGGAAGCACAAGCTTGTTGTTTCTAATAAAGTGGCCATTTAGTGGACGCACAAGCTTGTTGTTTCCAATAAAGTGGCCAGTTAGTGAAAGTACAAGCTGTATTGTTTCAATACCTACGTTTAACTCGTAGCTACGGTTACTGCAGGTACCAGAGTGACCTTCCTGAAGCGGACCGGGCCGGAACCTCATTAGATCTGGAATTTGTTCAGTCTCGGAACAGCAGCCGTGCAGAGTAGAGGGAGCACGAGTGAAGCTCAAACACGACTCTGTCCAGAATAACTTGTGGTCTCAGTGTGTACCAGAGAAACGCAGACCAGTCAGCGGAGGATCGGGAATAGCACTGCAACCACAAGCACACGGAGGCATGTACGGCATAACTGGAGACATATACATACTATAGACTATAAATAATACAGATTATAAATAATCCGCTCCGCGTCTCAGAGCTATTTCTGCCTGCGTTCTGGCAGCCTGTCATTATTTCGCCGCTGGCTGACGGTTTTTTTCTTTTCCCCTGTGAAAATTACAGAGCGTGATTAAGTCTTTGTTATTCTGGAATCTCACTAGTGACTAAAGGCCTCTCCCCAGCGAGAGGGAACCAAGTTTCCCAGTTCAGTGGGCTGTTAATTAGCCCCCCAATCCTTGTGAGACACCAACAAGAGAGAACGACAAAGAGTTGCATGACCCACAAGAACTAACATCGGGCTACATCCTCATAGGACACGAGGCCTACGGTGCAACACGACTCTAATGACCCTTAATTACAGCAGTCGGGGTCTTATTACCGCAACCCCTAACAAACGATTACACGTTTAATCTGAAGACACGGTCCAGCTTTGAGTTCACAGTAAAAAAGTTTTGAAAGATTAAAGAAAATAAATAAAAACATTGTAGAGTCTGTTGGAAATTAAACCTGGTTCTATTTTAAATAACAGTAACAAGTACATATTTTTCTAATATTCTTAATAATATATATTATATTAATATTAATATATAGTATAGATAGATAGACAGATGTTATGTATGTTATATATACTATATAGCCAAAAGTATGTGGACACCCTCCTTATTATTGAGTTCTGGTGTTTTAGCCACGTGAACTGATCCTATAGCCATGCAGTCTTCATAGACAAACACTGGCAGTAGGTGTTTCTAATAAAGTGGCCAGTAATTGTAAGTACAAAGTAGGTGTTTCTAATAAAATGGCCAGTTAGTGGAAGCACAAGCTGGGTGTTTCTAATAGTGTGGCCAAATAGTGGAAGCACATGTTGGTGTTTCTAATATTGTGGCCAGTAATTGTAAGTACAAGGTAGATGTTTTTAATATTGTGGACAGATAGTGGAAACACAAATTGGTGTTTCTTATATTGTGGCCAGTGAGTGTAAGTACAAAGTTGGTGTTTCTTATAAAGTGGCCAGTTAGTAAAAGCACAAAGTTGGTGTTTCTAATAAAGTAGCCAGATAGTGGAAGCACAATTTGGTGTTTCTAATATTGTGGCCAGTAATTGTAAGTACAAGGTAGATGTTTTTAATATTGTGGCCAGTAAGTGTAAGTACAAAGTTGGTGTTTCTAATAAAGTAGCCAGTTAGTGAAAGCACAAGGTGGGTGTTTCTAATAAAGTGTCCAGTAACTGTTAGTACAAGGTAGGTGTTTCTTATATTGTGGCCAGCTAGTGGGTAATATTCTCTAGTAAATGCTTCATTGATTGTGTCATTTGCATAAATGGCTCAGCAGGGTGACCATTCTTCACGCTCGGGTGCCACTGTCGCTGACCACCCCTTGGCTACATGCCTGACCCTCGCTGAGATACCCCCTTAAGACAAACTGAGTATGCTGTGAAAGTGGACGCCAGCTGGCACTGCCACAGTGGACATAACATAGAGACACTGAGATGTGTGTCCACTATCAAAGAGTCCTGCTGTGATAGATAGATAGATAGATAGATAGATAGATAGATAGATAGATAGATAGATAGATAGATAGATAGATAGATCCACTTAGATCGATCGATAGATAGATAGATAGATCTACTTAGATGAATAAATCCACTTAGATAGATAGATAGATAGATAGATAGATAGATCCACTTAGATCGATCGATAGATAGATAGATAGATAGATAGATAGATCCACTTAGATCGATCGATAGATAGATAGATAGATAGATAGATAGATAGATAGATAGATAGATAGATCCACTTAGATCGATCGATAGATCGATCGATAGATAGATAGATAGATAGATAGATAGATAGATCTACTTAGATGAATAAATCCACTTAGATAGATAGATAGATAGATAGATAGATAGATAGATAGATAGATCTACTTAGATGAATAGATCCACTTAGATAGATAGATAGATAGATAGATAGATAGATAGATAGATAGATAGATAATTATACCACTATTAGATTAGTGAATTAGTGAATGTTAATTCTATTGTTATGATACTGTGTAGACAGCATGTTATCTATCAATAATTAATAACAATAATTAATACCAGCAGGCCGTCAGGTGAGTGTAGTGTTAGTGGCCGTGTTAGCAGCAATGGTGGAGGGAAAGAAGCTGGACCTGAGCCTACTGGTTCTGGACCGGATGCTCCTGTACCTCTTCCTCCCGGACGGAAGGAGGTTAAACAGTGTGTGGCTGGGGTGGGAGTGGTCCCTGATGATGCTGCTGGTGGTGAATGTCTCTGATGGCATGAGGATCTGAGGAGACAGATGGACCTTCTCTGGTCTCGTCAGGAAGTAAAGACACTGCTGCACCTTCTTAACCAGATGGGAGGAGGTGTTCAGTGTCCATGAAAGATCTTCAGAGATGTGGATGCTCTGGAACTTGAAGCTGGAGACCTCAGCCCTGCTGATGTGGACAGGAGAGTGTGTGCAGCCCTTGGTGTTCTGGTGGTCCCACTGATTTCACACAAATTTTAGTAACTTTGCTGTAAATGATATGTGTTCTTGCGAGTGACGCTGAATAAACAGGTTGGTGTATAAAGCAGAGCGAGCGACTGACCTGGGAGTGTCTTTTATCCGTATGAGCCGAATCCAGTCCTGGTTTCATTCCTGGCGTGGAGTAACGCTGCGACCTCGGGGACAGCAGGCTGTCTCTCTTTCCTCAGAGACTAGTACTAGCCGCCACGCAGGGTCAATCAATCAGACTCATTTGCATATGATTAGGGTGATATTAGCATAGCCATTAATATGGAAATAAAGGCTGACAAAGAGCCAGAGTGGGTTTTATGTGTTGTCTTTTGTGGACCCCGCTGTACGGAGGGGCTTGGTTTTTATGGAGATGGCCATTTGGTTCTGATTGAGTTTTATTAGCATGCTATGGACCTGTGTTCCATCAGAAGGCGAAGCTTAAAGTGCAGACGACAGACGGAAAGGCCTTGGCATTCAGACGGCCGGGAGTGAGTCATGCGTTGCAGACGGCTTTGTCCGCGCGTTCGTGCAAATGCTGCAGTCCAGAGTATCTCAGACCCGCCGCCGAGAAGAAACCATAGCAGTAAAAATAAGACCGTTTCCAAAAAACTGAGCTGCTGAGCAGCAGCTGAGTATCTTCCAGTATCTGTTAGTGCTGGAGCTGAATTTCAGCTCTTTTGGTCTAAAATAAAATGTTTATAAAGTGTTAATTATTGTGCTGACTTCCCCGTGAGTTTGATTAGAATTAACAGGGAACTTTTTCTTTAGGGTGGACTTGCCCTGCCATTAGTCCAGGCATTAAGTGTTTGTCCATCAAATGTTAAACGTGTTCCTCCTTCTCTGTCGGTCTGTATTTTGAGCTGCTGCTGTACACGGTTCGGCTCCAGACTGTTTAATGTGCAGAAAATTCCACACCAGTAGATCCGAAGCCTGATTTAAAGCCTGATCCTTCATTAAAATAATCCTAGAAGCTGCCCTGGAGTTATCCATGAGTTATGTAGCATTTCCTAAGTTCTATCAAACGTTATCCCAGACGTATCCCACAGCAATCCCTGAGTTATCCCAGACGTATCCCACAGCAATCTCAGACTTATCCCAGACTTATCCCACAGCAATCTCAGAGTTATCCCAGACGTATCCCACAGCAATCTCAGAGTTATCCCAGACTTATCCCACAGCAATCTCAGAGTTATCCCAGACGTATCCCACAGCAATCTCAGAGTTATCCCAGACGTATCCCACAGCAATCTCAGAGTTATCCCAGACGTATTCCACAGCAATCTCAGAGTTATCCCAGACTTATCCCACAGCAATCTCAGAGTTATCCCAGACGTATCCCACAGCAATCTCTGAGTTATCCCAGACGTATCCCACAGCAATCTCAGAGTTATCCCAGACGTATTCCACAGCAATCTCAGAGTTATCCCAGACGTATTCCACAGCAATCCCTGAGTTATCCCAGACGTATCCCACAGCAATCTCAGAGTTATCCCAGACGTATCCCACAGCAATCTCAGAGTTATCCCAGACGTATTCCACAGCAATCTCAGAGTTATCCCAGACGTATTCCACAGCAATCCCTGAGTTATCCCAGACGTATCCCACAGCAATCTCAAAGTTATCCCAGACGTATCCCACAGCAATCTCTGAGTTATCCCAGACGTATCCCACAGCAATCTCAGAGTTATCCCAGACGTATTCCACAGCAATCTCAGAGTTATCCCAGACGTATTCCACAGCAATCCCTGAGTTATCCCAGACGTATCCCACAGCAATCTCAGAGTTATCCCAGACGTATCCCACAGCAATCTCAGAGTTATCCCAGACGTATTCCACAGCAATCTCAGAGTTATCCCAGACGTATTCCACAGCAATCCCTGAGTTATCCCAGACGTATCCCACAGCAATCTCAGAGTTATCCCAGACGTATCCCACAGCAATCTCAGAGTTATCCCAGACGTATTCCACAGCAATCTCAGAGTTATCCCAGACGTATCCCACAGCAATCTCTGAGTTATCCCAGACGTATCCCACAGCAATCTCAGAGTTATCCCAGACGTATCCCACAGCAATCTCTGAGTTATCCCAGACGTATCCCACAGCAATCTCTGAGTTATCCCAGACGTATCCCACAGCAATCTCTGAGTTATCCCAGACGTATCCCACAGCAATCTCTGAGTTATCCCAGACGTATCCCACAGCAATCTCAGAGTTATCCCAGACTTATCCCACAGCAATCCCTGAGTTATCCCAGACGTATCCCACAGCAATCTCTGAGTTATCCCAGACTTATCCCACAGCAATCCCTGAGTTATCCCAGACGTATCCCACAGCAATCTCTGAGTTATCCCAGACTTATCCCACAGCAATCCCTGAGTTATCCCAGACGTATCCCACAGCAATCTCTGAGTTATCCCAGACTTATCCCACAGCAATCTCAGAGTATCCTGCAATTATTCCACACACATTCCAGAGTTATCCGGAGTATCCCATATTTGTGTCCTAGAATTTTTTTGCAGATACCCTGAAATTATCCCTCAGTTATTCCAGAGTTATCTTGCATGTATCCCGGAATTGTCCTTCAGTTGGATTGGTAATTGGTAATATGTCTGAATACTTAGTAGGCATGGAGTAGTAGACCAACAGTACCTGGATGACCTCCTGAATCCTACCAGTCTACCGCTCCAGCAGTACGTTCTGACTCTAATCCAGTACCTACTGACTTAGTAGGCGATTTTGGATGCACCCTATCTCTTCAGCCTTTGTGTCGGGGGTCTTTGTTGTAATAGCTTGGCTATACATTATGTTACTATATGTTTTATATGTATAGTCAACCTCTCTCTCTCTCTCTCTCTCTCTCTCTCTCTCTCTCTCTCTCTCTCTCTCTCTCTCTCTCCCTCAGCTCAACGAAACGGCAAAGCAGCTGATGGAGATGGACAAACCGGTGGCCGTTCCCGGCCCCAGCGCCGACCCCGGCTCTCCACCGTCCAGCTCCAGCTGTAACGGTAACGGGCAGGTGAGCGCCGCCATCCAGCGCCGGCTGGACGGGAAGAAGAACGCCAAGAAGCGTCACTCGTTCACAGCGCTCAGCATGACGCAGCGCACCGCTCAGGCACTAGGCAACAACCGGCACTCCATGGAGATCAGCGCCCCCGTCCTCATCAGCTCGTCCGACCCCAGAGCCGCTGCACGCATCGGGGACTGTCCACACCTGTCGTCCAGCGCCCCCACATCGCAGGTACCTCCACACTGAGCGAGTTTGTGCTCCTCTGAGAGGGCTTTACGTTAGATATGGTGGAACATTGCTGTGAGGAATTGATTGCTGCCACACACTGCATATCAACAGTTCAGGAACACCTAGTGTCTTTGATCCTTTAGATCTTCTCAACTTTTTAGTAGAGCATATGTTGAGTCACTGTATGTTAGTGACGAAGGTGTTGATAGTACCTCAACCTGTGCATCTCCACCAATCAGCAGAGGTGTGTTAGGCTAAAGATATCCACTAGAGGTCACTAAGTCTTTCAGTAGATACACCTTAGCTATTCTCCTCCTCCTTTCTCCTCCATTCTTCTAGTCTAATGATGAACGTTCTAGACAGAAGAGTTGTTAAACATGCCCCCCTCCGTCCGACTGTGTCCAGCAGGACTCTTCGCTCGCCGGGACGTCCAGCGCGGGAGCTGCAGTGAGTCCGCGGGTGGCAACGGCAACAGGAGAGCTGCTGGCTGCCGCGAAGGTCCAGCTGCCTCTGAACATGTGAGTCACACGGGTATTACACAACTGAACAAAATGAATATATTTATATTATATTATATATATTACAACTTTATTAGAGAAGCAGACTGACCATACAGGACCTCCACTCACTGTCCACTGTATCAGCTCCACTGACCATACAGGACCTCCACTCACTGTCCACTGTATCAGCTCCACTGACCATACAGGACCTCCACTCACTGTCCACTGTATCAGCTCCACTGACCATACAGGACCTACACTCACTGTCCACTGTATCAGCTCCACTGACCATATAGGACCTACACTCACTGTCCACTGTATCAGCTCCACTGACCATACAGGACCTCCACTCACTGTCCACTGTATCAGCTCCACTGACCATACAGGACCTACACTCACTGTCCACTGTATCAGCTCCACTGACTATACAGGACCTACACTCACTGTCCACTGTATCAGCTCCACTGACCATACAGGACCTACACTCACTGTCCACTGTATCAGCTCCACTGACCATACAGGACCTACACTCACTGTCCACTGTATCAGCTCCACTGACCATACAGGACCTACACTCACTGTCCACTGTATCAGCTCCACTGACCATACAGGACCTCCACTCACTGTCCACTGTATCAGCTCCACTGACCATACAGGACCTCCACTCACTGTCCACTGTATCAGCTCCACTGACCATACAGGACCTCCACTCACTGTCCACTGTATCAGCTCCACTGACCATACAGGACCTCCACTCACTGTCCACTGTATCAGCTCCACTGACCATACAGGATCTACACTCACTGTCCACTGTATCAGCTCCACTGACCATACAGGACCTACACTTACAGACTGTAGTTCATCTGATTTTCTGTATACTTTATTACTCTGTTCTTTAATGATCAGGACCCCCACAGGACCCCCACAGAGCAGATACTATTAGGGAGGTGGGTCATTCTCAGCACTGCAGTGACACTGACGTGGTGGTGGTGTGTTAGTAGTGTGTGTTGTGCTGGTGTGAGTGGATCAGACACAGCAGTGCTGCTGCTGGAGTGTTTAAACACTGTGTCCACTCACTGTCCACTCTATTAGACACTCCTACTACTTGCTGGTCCACCTTGTAGATGTAAAGTCAGAGACAGTAGCTCATCTGCTGCTGCACAGTTTGAGTTCCTCTAGTCCTTCATCAGTGGACACAGGACTAATCCATATAGCAGCGTCCTCTGACCAGTAGGCTACTGTCTCTGACTTTACATCTACAAGGTGGACCAGCAAGTAGTAGGAGTGTCTAATAGAGTGGACAGTGAGTGGACACACTGTTTAAACACTCCAGCAGCAGCACTGCTGTGTCTGATCCACTCACTCCAGCACAACACACTAACACCATGCCAGTGTCACTGCAGTGCTGAGAATGATACACCACCCTAATAGTATCTGCTCTGTGGTGGTCCTGTGGCGGTCCTGAACACTGAAGAACACGAGGTATTTAGTCTTGCGTGGGTGGGCGGAGCTCTGTTGTAACTGGACTACACGGGCAGACAGGCTCTTGTTCATCCTCAGACTCTTACAGGTCAGACTGATCACTGATGCAAGCAGACAGGTCTGCCTTCTGTGACCCAGCAACCGCCTGCACCTTCCCACAGAAGTCATGTCCCTCTGTTGCCATAGCAACCACACTTTTTATCCTGTCAGCTCAACTTTTCAACCCTCTTTTGTTTCTTTATACCTCTGTCCACCATCAGTGGTCACTTTATCAGAAACCCCTTCCTTATAGCTCCACCCTGCTGGCGTACAGTCGCTGTTAGCCATCCTCTAGCACTTCATCAGTGGTCAGTTTCTGACCATAGAGTGAGAGAATGTAGGTGTTTCTAATAAAGTGGCCAGATAGTGTAAGTGCAAGGTAGGTGTTTCTAATAAATTGGCCAGTTAGTGTAAACACAATGTGGGTGATTCTAATAAAGTGGCCAGTTAGTGTAAGTACAAGGTGGGTGTTTCCAATAAAGTGGCCAGAGAGTGGAAATACAAGGTGGGTGTTTCTAATAAAGTGGAGAGTTAATGAAAGCACAAGTTGGGTGTTTCTAATAAAGTGGCCAGTTAGTGTAAATACAAGGTGGGTGTTTCTAATAAAGTGGAGAGTTAATGAAAGCACAAGTTGGGTGTTTCTAATAAAGTGGCCAGTTAGTGTAAATACAAGGTGGGTGTTTCTAATAAAGTGGCCAGTTAGTGTAAGCACAATGTGGGTGTTTCTAATAAATTGGCCAGTTAGTGTAAGTGCAAGGTGGGTGTTTATAATAAAGTGGCCAGTTAGTGTAAATACAAGGTGGGTGTTTCTAATAAAGTGGCCAGTGTAAGCACACGGTGGGTGTTTCTAATAAAGTGGCCAGTGGGAGTGTATTATATTTGATGTATGGTGTTCTCTGGGTTATTCAGTTACCTGGCTCTTTACGCCTATAAGCCTCAGAAGGCGGATGAGCTGGAGCTGAGGAAGGGCGAGATGTACCGCGTGACGGAGAAGTGCCAGGACGGCTGGTTTAAAGGAACGTCCCTGCGCAGCGGCGCCTCTGGAGTTTTTCCTGGGAACTACGTCACCCCCGTGTCCAGGTGAGCAGGCCAGTGTGGTAAACTGTTTCTAGAGTGTTAATAAGAGACGTTTAGTCTCCGAGTGTTGTCCCATTAATCCGTTAATTGAGGTCCTGATGGTCAGCCTTCCACCAGCATTCAGCAGGACAGGAGGGCGGTCACTATCTCAGGAAGAGTAAAGAGACAGAGGTAGTTCTGGTTTGGATTAGTATAGAGGATGTGAGGCGGTTTAGAGCATGGCTGGTGACTCTAATTAGATCTAATTATAACAGCATAGGCTAAAAGGAGAGAACTAGAAGGCAACATAGACATGAGGCCACTGGTATTTGGCGAAAGTCAGAATTTCCATTTATTAAATTTTGACTTTGAATAAACAACAAGTCCAGTTAGTGTAAGTACAGTGTAGGTGTTTCTAATAAAGTGGCCAGTTAGTATAAGTACAAAGTGGGTGTTTCTAATAACGTGGCCACTTAGTGTAAGTACAAAGTGGGTGTTTCTAATAAAGTGGCCAGTTAGTATAAGTACAAAGTGGGTGTTTCTAATAACGTGGCCACTTAGTGTAAGTACAAAGTGGGTGTTTCTAATAAAGTGGCCAGTTAGTATAAGTACAAAGTGGGTGTTTCTAATAACGTGGCCACTTAGTGTAAGTACAAAGTGGGTGTTTCTAATAAAGTGGCCAGTTAGTATAAGTACAAAGTGGGTGTTTCTAATAACGTGGCCACTTAGTGTAAGTACAAAGTGGGTGTTTCTAATAAAGTGGCCAGTTAATATAAGTACAAGGTGGGCGTTTCTAATAACGTGGCCACTTAGTGTAAGTACAAAGTGGGTGTTTCTAATAAAGTGGCCAGTTAATATAAGTACAAGGTGGGCGTTTCTAATAACGTGGCCACTTAGTGTAAGTACAAAGTGGGTGTTTCTAATAATGTGGCCAGTTAATATAAGTACAAGGTGGGCGTTTCTAATAACGTGGCCACTTAGTGTAAGTACAAAGTGGGTGTTTCTAATAAAGTGGCCAGTTAGTGTAATTACAAAGTGGGTGTTTCTAATAAAGTGGCCAGTTAATATAAGTACAAGGTGGGTGTTTCTAATAAAGTGGCCAATTAGTAGAAGTACAAGGTGGGTGTTTCTAATAAAGTGGCCAGTGGGAGTATATAATATTTAATATATGATGTTCTCTGGTTTATTCAGTTCAGTTATTCAGTCAATAACGAAGGGATGCCGATGTTAATGATGGAGGGTACCCAAATTAATGTGCAAACGTCAGAGACCACCCTACTTTTGTTTAATTTCCATTAATTAAAAAAAAAACTTTACATAGATGCATGTTTATAGCACAGAGAAACATCAGATAATGTTCTGTTCTAATGAACCCAGTGCTTCTCGGAGTAGACTGTGACCTATTTGCACCAGAAACTTGGCACTAAAGGCTGCGAACATCTGGCTGCGGGTGTCCTAGTACAGTAAGCGCTGCTCTTTACATAATTCACACCGCAGCCAGATCTGAGGCGGTCGTCACACGTTCTCCTGGAAAGATACACGAGTCACCTGGCGTCTGAGAAACACCTCACCTCCAAAACCGTACAGCCGTACTCCCACCCGAGCGTATTTTCTAATAGAGCAGACTTCTGCTCGTGATCCAAAGACACAGGATGTTCTCAGAACAGCAGTCAGTGGAGATCCGCTCAGAGGAACCTTCTGGAAATGTGCTGACGGTGTACTGCTGGAGTGGAGGAGAAGAACGCTCTCGGTGTGATGGTGTTTCTGTTTCTGGGAGGAGCCGCAGTCGCCCTGTATTAATGTCTGAGCGATTGTGAGGAGGCAGGTGGAGCGGCTTTACTGTGAGGAACAGCTTTAAGCTGCAGCCCCGGTGGCTTGTGGGAATCGTAGTCTCACAGGTGTGAGAGAGTCCACTCCGGCAGCCAACTGAATCTAGTTGCCGTATTGAGTTCACATCATAAAGCATTGAAACCAAACGAAAGTGGGTCTGTCTCAAATCCTACTGAGCTCCCTACATAGGCAGCATTTTACATCATAGTATGCGCTCCCGACATGTAGACTGTCCCAATTCTTACATACCTTAAACATGTTGTCTACTGAGGAACCTTATTTAGACCTGATTTTAAAGAAGTATTGAACTCTTCCTCAGCCGCTAAAACAATCCCATGATGCACCGCAGGCTAATCTAGCAGCAGTGAAGTGGTTTTAAAATGTGAGTTATTTTGATTCTCTGGAGTTTTAATGTGTTTCTGGTCATATAATCACACAAAACAGTATTTTATTATCAACTCTGTAACGAGTCCTTCACCATTTACACTTTATACTCCAGACATTAGCATTTATGCTAGCAGATTTTTAAGCCTCTGCTATTGTTTTAGATGCCGGCCGGTAGCTTAGCAACCAGCTAAACCACCGGTGGCGTGCTGCAGTGGGGGGAACAAGCGGTGACGCAGTCTCTCTCTAACTAGAGCGTCTCAGTAATCTGTTTACACACTCACTACCTAGACAGCCTACTTACACACTCACTACCTAGACAGCCTACTTACACACTCAGTAGGATTTGAGACACAGCCTATAGGTACCTTTTCAGAAATAGAGCTGAACTGCTTCAACTCAGTGTATTAATACTCACTGCTGTAGCCCAATCAGTGTAGATGTAGTACATACTTACCCCCTGTAGATGGCAGTAGCTACTGTATCTTCTGTACTGGACTAGCTGTAGCTACACCGTGATAGTCATGCATCATGTAATCGTGATATGTATTTGAAAGAGTGCAGCATTGTGGGATATGACTTATGAGATATCTTTTTATCTTTAAAGCACTTTCTGGCCGTATGCCATCATATATCACAACAATGCTCAATGAGAATAGCACAAATGACCAAACTCGCTCTAGTAACTTAATTTCTAACCACCTCCACACGACCTGCCAGTGTTTTGTTGGATTTTAGTTAACACTATTATGATTTTGATAGTCAGTTGTCTTTTTTTATCTTTCTTTTAATTTTCCTTTACAATTCTTTTATCTTGATTTTTATTTCTTTTGCTATTTTCAGTTATTACTATATTTAGTTATTAATTCCTTTTTTTTACTAGTTTTTATGTTCCACCCTTCTTTATTCATCTATAAGTGTTGTTTTCATCATATTTTATTTTGAGTTTAACCGCTATATTTATATATTGTCTTATTTTTTATTTTAGTTTCTCACTCAGGTTTTATTTGTTTTTCTTTTTTTATTTGTTTTATCTTATTTAATTTTGTCATTGTTTATATTGTGTCTTTTACATTTTAACCCATATTAAAATGTATTTACATTTTTTTTCAATTCCTTTTTGTTGTAAAATTGTAATGCTCTGCTAATTTCTATTTTTGTTATATTTATCATTTAGATTTATGATTAATTAAAAAAATAAAAAACTTACACTTAAAAAAACACCTTTAAAAGTTCAGCAGTTCTGGCTTTAAAGCCTTTGGATAGAATAAACCATATATATATATATATATATATATATATATATATATATATATATATATATATATATATATATATATATATATATACATATCTCAATCAAATCAAACTTTATTCATCACATACATAAATCATCATATTTCAAACAACTATCAGTAGAGAATGCTTCGACAACTGCCTGCTTACATGAAACAAAAGATAATATAAACAAATATTAAATATCTAAAATATTAGGAAATGTATGCAAAGATATAAGCAAAGTGAAATAAACATAAACATAAAATAGACAAAAAAGTATTGTGATAGTGATATAAATTAAATTATATTAAATTTCAATATATAAAAATTACATTATATACATTAATTTACATAAATATACAATATAGAAATAAGTGTGAATGAAATGAAAGATAGAAATGAATAAAAGTTCTTTTAGTGTTGGGCTAGTTTGGTTTCAGAAGTTTCCTCACTTGTTAGAGGTGTTCAGAGATTACTGTGATTGGATAAGAAGCTTGTATGATTTTGTAAACGGTCAGCTGGTGTAACATCGATCAGGTCCTGTCTGACCGGCTGCTTTTGGGCTGCTTTAGAGACCGTGACGTTGTTAAGAGAGTTATGAAGGTGTTGAGTGGACGCCGTGTTGCTGAATTATTAACTGCTTGTCGTGTAATTGGACGTTTAAAGAGTCGGTCTGGTTCTGCGGCGCTCTGTCGGGCGCTCTAACGTTTCACACTACTCACGTACGCATAACTCACCTGCCTGGACACCTAATCAATACAGTCTCTGTAACGATTATAGAGACTCTGTCACCAACACTGTCTCCATAATGGATGAGCTGTCGACCCCTCGGCTGTTGTCGCTCGCTGTGAAGCGGGGTCTACGAGTTTGTTTATTTATTCACAGCATCATGTTGACGGTAATGAATATTCAGTGTTTTCAGTCATTTTTAAACTGAACTTAAAGATGAACATCCAAAATAATCCTGAATTTTAGAAGAGTTAAGAATGTGAGAGCTGTAGAACATGCTGTAGAACATGCTATAGAACATTCAGTAGAACACTCTGTAGAACACTCTGTAGAACACTCTATAGAACACCTTGTAGAACATGCTGTAGAACATGCTGTAGAACATGCTTTAGAACATTCAGTAGAACACTCTGTAGAACACTCTGTAGAACATTCTGTAGAACATGCTGTAGAAAATGCTGTAGAACATTCAGTAGAACATTCTGGAAAAACTGGAAATACTGTTGAACAGTAATAATAAAGTTTTAATAAAATTAACATTGAGATTAAAAATAAAGTTTTAATATAATTAATAATATTGAGAATAAAGTTCCAATATAATTAATACTGAGAATAAAGTTCTAATAGAAGTAATATTGAGAGTAAAGTTCTAATTGAAATAATATTAAGGATAATGTTTCAATACAATTAATATTGAGAATAAATATCCAATAGAATTAATATTGAGAATAAAGTTCCAACATAATTAATATTCAGAATAAAGTTCTAATAGAATTAATACTGAGGATAAAGTTCCACCATAATTATTATTGAGAATAAAGTTCTAATATGATAAATATTGAGAATAAAGTTTTATTAGAATCAATATTGAGAAAAAAGTTCCAATAGAATTAATATTGAGGATGAAGTTCCAACATAATATTGAGAATAAAGTTCCAGTAGAATTCATATTGAGAGTAAAGCTCTTATAGAATTAATATTGAGAATAAAGTTCCAACATAATTAATATTGTATATAACATTTTGAACTTGAAATAATAGGTTTTTGGGCATAAAACACAAATTCTTGTTGAGCTAATTTACTGTTCAGAATTCGGTTAACTAAAAAAATACTAATTAATTAATTAATTAATTAATTAATTAATTAATTAACTAAAGCAGCTTGAATACTAACTTTTTTAAGTTTACAGCTTTTTTTTACAGTGAACCTTTTCTTTGTTTTTAAAGTAGTAGCATCATGTTATAGTAATTTATACTTATTAATTATTATTATACTTATTATTAATTAAATCAGTGATTCTAAACCTTTGAATCGCAGTTGATTTTTGTGACATCACAAAACATTAAATATAGTTTTGACTGTTGTTACTGTTTCTGTATGAATATGAATGGTATGTTGTGCAGTAGCGACGTTTACGTGATAATTAACTGATTATTTATTAAAATTGAGGAACGTTTGGTTCTCCGTGGTTTGGGTTCTTTAACAGAGCTGTAGTGACTGTAACCCCGTCTGCGTCCGCAGGGCTCCGTTTGCGGTGGGACAGACGCGAGCCTGTCTGCCCGGAGCGTCTCCGGTGGTTAAGGCCGTTCCCGGCTCTCCCGGCTCTCCAGGACCCTCCAGCCCGGTCCTGCTCAGCTCCGCCTCCCGCTCCGCCCCTCCGCTGGCCAACGCTTCATCATCCTCATCCTCGTCCTCTCCGCACCTGAAGAACTGCCTGCGCATGTGTGGCCAGCAGCCGGCCAGCCAGGTCCGGCCACCAGCACAGCTGGGTGAGTAACGCCGTCTGCACCAGCACTGCAGCAGCTTCAGGCTGTGATGAGGTTTTAGGTGCAGCAGTTAGTCTGCGCTGTTGCTGCTGTTTACAGCTTAAAGAGTATAACTTAAAAAAAGTAATGTAAACAAAGCGGTTTGATGTGAAAGGGTTCCTTTTCAGAGACACTTTACAGTGATGGTAATGATATTTACAGTGGTGGTGATGATATTTACAGTGATGGTAATGATATTTACAGTGATGGTAATGATATTTACAGTGGTGGTGGTGTTTATAGTGGTGGTGTTTACAGTGGTGATTATGGTGTTTACAGTGGTGGTGATGATATTTACAGTGGTGGTGGTGGTGTTTATAGTGGTGATTATGTTTACAGTGGTAGTGATGGTGTTTACAGTAGTGGTGATGATATTTACAGTGGTGGTGATGGTGTTTATAGTGATGGTGTTTACAGTGGTGGTGATGGTGTTTACAGTGGTGGTGATGATATTTACAGTGGTGGTGATGGTGTTTATAGTGGTGATTATGTTTACAGTGGTGGTGATGGTGTTTACAGTAGTGGTGATGATATTTACAGTGGTGGTGATGGTGTTTATAGTGATGGTGTTTACAGTGGTGGTGATGGTGTTTATAGTGATGGTGTTTACAGTGGTGGTGATGATGTTTACAGTGGTGGTGGTGATTATGTTTATAGTGGTGGTGATTATGTTTACAGTGGTGGTAATGATGTTTACGGTGGTGGTGGTCTTTACAGTGGTGGTGATGGTGTTTACAGTATTACTGATGTTATTTACAGTGGTGGTGATGATGTTTACGGTGGTGGTGGTCTTTACAGTGGTGGTGATGGTGTTTACAGTGGTGGTGATGATGTTTACAGTGGTGGTGGTGATGTTTACAGTGGTGGTGATGATGTTTACAGTGGTGGTGATGGTGTTTACAGTGGTGGTGATGATGTTTACAGTGGTGGTGATGGTGTTTACAGTGGTGGTGATGGTGTTTACAGTGGTGGTGATGGGAACCAGGGGTCTCCAGGTCTACAACGCAAATATAACACATTGTATTTACTATCAAACCCACCAGTGAAGCTTCACGTGTCTCCTGCGTGTTGGTATTTATTGATACTGGTTGAAAAAGATTTTGAATTCTTTGATGGGATTCAATTATTATATAACAGGCTTATCACTATGACTTGGGATGATCACAGTTACTTACAACTACAATTGTCCATTTCATAATTAATGTAAGTGTATCAGATGATTTTTAAAGAATAAAAATGTTTGTATTAAAGTCTATTTTTGTATAGAGGCTTATTTTACATATAGTTCTATTATCAGTAATTCTCAGTCCTCTGTCTAAATCTCCTGGTACGACCACCAATCCAAGTTAAGGATGTTATTGGACTAATTGGTTGTTAGGACACTCTTGATCAATTGTGATCACAGCTGAAAAACATTCTACTAATAAGTGAGTATAAAAGGGAACAACATTCTAGGTTAGTTTAGTATCTGAAGATCAGCAGTTGATGTCTTGCTGACGGACTCACAATGACCAGAAAGAAACAACTTTCTTTAGAGACCCGTCAGTCCATTGTTGTGTTAAAGAAGAAGATACTCCATTAAAACAAGAACATCTCACTGTGATCCCAAACTTTTGAATGGTAGTGTATACAAGCTTGAACTCCACAGCTGACTCTTATTATTACAGCTAATAAGCTCAAAGCGTCTACTGTAGAAACGGTATCCATACCAGCAGCTGCCGTGACGTTTGGTTACTGACATGCCCCACTTTGGAATGTTGAGCCTCATGGAAAAATCCAAGTTTGTTCCAAGTTAGCACATGTGCACTCATCTGATCTCGTAAATACAATAATATCAGACACTACTCAACGGCAGCATGACATCACCGTCCAATATAAAAACAAGAACCTCAGAAATAGCAACTTTACAGCAGAGTCCAAAAACCTTCTCAACTTCTAATGTAAGTCAATGGAACCAGAATTTTCTTCAAACTGTTTCGGAGCATTTCTATTGGTCCATTCATCATCAAATTCTCACACAGTGTACACGACAGCTGTCCTGTTTAAAGTGGTGTGTAAGCAGGTACTAGATAACTGAGGTTCTAGATAGTTGAGCGTTAATAAGAATTGTAGTGTAAGCAGGATCTGTATAACTGAGTGTGAATATGAATGGTAGTGTAAGCAAGTTCTAGGTAACTGAGATTTTAGATAGTTGTGTGTGATTATGGGTGATAGGATAAGCAGGTCCTAGATAACTGAGGTTCTAGATGGTTGAGCGTTA
>CM038709.1:47174201-47266701 GCA_021613375.1 Megaleporinus macrocephalus
TGTACGCAGGTTCTAGATAACTACGATTTTAGACAGTTGAGTGTGATTGAGTGGTACGATAAGCAGGTCCTAGATAACTAAGATTCTAGATTGTTGAGTGTGACTATGAGTGGTAAGATAAGCAGGTCCTAGATAACTGAGATTCTAGATTGTTGAGTGTGAATATGAGTGGTAGTGTAAGCAGGTTCTAGATAACTAAGATTCTAGATAGTTGAGTGTGATTATGAGTGGTAAGATAGGCAGGTCCTAGATAACTGAGATTCTAGATTGTTGAGGGTGAATATGAGTGGTAGTGTAAGCAGGTTCTAGATAACTAAGATTCTATATAGTTGAGTGTGATTGAGTGTTAAGATAAGCAGGTCCTAGATAACTAAGATTCTAGATTGTTGAGTGTGATTGAGTGGTAAGATAAGCAGGTCCTAGATAACTGAGATTCTAGATTGTTGAGTGTGAATATGAGTGGTAGTGTAAGCAGGTTTTAGATAACTAAGATTCTAGATAGTTGAGTGTGATTGAGTGGTAAGATAAGGAGGTCCTAGATCAATGAGATTCTAGATTGTTGAGGGTGAATATGAGTGGTAGTGTAAGCAGTTTCTAGATAACTAAAATTCTAGATAGTTGAGTGTGATTGATTGGTAAGGTAAGCAGGTTTTAGATAACTAAGATTCTAGATAGTTGAGTGTGATTGAGTGGTAAGATAAGCAGGTTCTGTATAGTTGATTGTGATATGAGTGGTGGTGTAAACAGATACTAGATAATTAAGGTTCTAGATATTTAAGCATTGATACAAATGGTAGCATAATCAGGTTCTAGATGAGTGTGAATATGAGTAGTGGTGTAAGCAGGCTCTATAAAACTAAGATTCTAGATAGTTGAGTATAAATATTAGTGGTAGGATAAGCAGGACCTAGATAACTGAGATTCTTTATAGTTGAGTGTGAATGAGTGATAGTGTAAGCAGATTCTGGATAATTGAGGTTCTAGATAGTTGAGCATTAATAAGAATGGTAGTGTAAGCAGGTTCTATATAACTGAGTGTTAATGAGTAGTGGTGTAAGCAGGTTCCAGATAGTTGGGTGTGAATATGAGTAGTGATGTATGCCAGTTCTAGATAGTTGAGTGTTAATATGTGTGGTAGTGTAAGCAGATTCTGGATAACTGAGGTTCCAGATAGTTGAGCATTAATAAGAATGGTAGTGTAAGCAGGTTCTATATAACTGAGTGTTAATGAGTAGTGGTGTAAGCAGGTTCCAGATAGTTGGGTGTGAATATGAGTATTGGTGTACGCCAGTTCTAGATAGTTGAGTGTTAATATGTGTGGTAGTGTAAGCAGATTCTGGATAACTGAGGTTCTAGATAGTTGAGCATTAATAAGAATGGTAGTGTAAGCAGGTTCTATATAACTGAGTGTGAGAATGAGTGGCAATGTTAGATTCTAGATAGTTGAGGTTCTAGATAGTTAGCATTAATAAGAATGGTAGTCTAAGCAGGTTCTATATAACTGTGTGAGGATGAGTGGTAGTGTAAACGGATTCTAGATAACTGAGGTTCTAGATAGTTGAGCGTTAATATAAATAGGAGAGGATGCTGCTACTCGCGTGGCTGATCCAGAGTCAGTGACAGAGGCAGCTCAGTAGGTTTCCAGACAGACCCTGTATGTGTCGTGTTGATGTTAAAGAGCAGCTGAGGTTAAAAAAATATTGTGTAACACTGCGGCCCTAGTGGCTGAGAGCTGTTACTGCACACACCGAGTGGCGCTGTTGCTGAAACAGCGTGGAGTAAACACTCCCTCCAGCATCCTTCTAACCTGCCAGAGAAAATCCTTCACAACTCCAGACAGACCTTCTATCACGCAGCGCCAGCCGAGTTTCATCCGCCGGTCAGTCAGACGGACTTAATGCAAACGTATGGTCATCATCCGCCTCCTGGAAAAAGCTCCCGCACCTTCATCTCCGCGGCTTCCCTCCCACTTCTTCATCCTGACAAAACTGCAGATGGCACCGCGGCCGATTCCACCGGCGAGAAGCATCATTCAAAGGTGTTTACACGCAAACATCTGCCGGATGTATGACCAGCCTTTAGATGAGGGGGTCAGTCCGGAGCGCGAGGGACGACAGCCACATCAGAGACTCTTAGAAAGAGGGCAGCTGTACTACTAATTATTATTATTTAATAATATGTAGATTATTTTATAGATAGAATAATAATAGCCAGTATGTATGTAAGTCAGTCTAACATCAGGAAGCAAAACATATATTTAACAATAACAGTCATTAAATAAATAATAATAAAATAAAAGTACTACTGAGTATCTCTATGTTACTGTATGTACTACTGAGTATCTCTAAGTTACTGTATGTACTACTGAGTATCTCTAAGTTACTGTATGTACTACTGAGTATCTCTATGTTACTGTATGTACTACTGAGTATCTCTAAGTTACTGTATGTACTACTGAGTATCTCTAAGTTACTGTATGTACTACTGAGTATCTCTATGTTACTGTATGTACTACTGAGTATCTCTATGTTACTGTATGTACTACTGAGTGTCTCTATGTTACTGTATGTACTACTGAGTATCTCTAAGTTACTGTATGTACTACTGAGTATCTCTATGTTACTGTATGTACAACTGAGTATCTCTATGTTACTGTATGTACTACTGAGTATCTCTAAGTTACTGTATGTACTACTGAGTATCTCTAAGTTACTGTATGTACTACTGAGTATCTCTGTTACTGTATGTACTACTGAGTATCTCTATGTTACTGTATGTACTGCTGAGTATCTCTATGTTACTGTATGTACTACTGAGTGTCTCTATGTTACTGTATGTATTGCTGAGTATCTCTGTTACTGTATGTACTGAGTGTCTCTATGTTACTGTATGTACTACTGAGTATATCTAAGTTACTGTATGTATTGCTGAGTATCTCTATGTTACTGTATGTATTGCTGAGTATCTCTATGTTACTGTATGTACTACTGAGTATCTCTAAGTTACTGTATGTACTGCTGAGTGTCTCTATGTTACTGTATGTACTGCTGAGTATCTTTGTTACTGTATGTACTGCTGAGTATCTCTATGTTACTGTATGTACTGCTGAGTATCTCTATGTTACTGTATGTACTACTGAGTGTCTATGTTACTGTATGTACTGCTGAGTATCTCTATGTTACTGTATGTACTACTGAGTGTCTCTATGTTACTGTATGTATTGCTGAGTATCTCTGTTACTGTATGTACTGAGTGTCTCTATGTTACTGTATGTACTACTGAGTATATCTAAGTTACTGTATGTATTGCTGAGTATCTCTATGTTACTGTATGTATTGCTGAGTATCTCTATGTTACTGTATGTACTACTGAGTATCTCTAAGTTACTGTATGTATTGCTGAGTATCTCTATGTTACTGTATGTACTGCTGAGTATCTCTATGTTACTGTATGTACTGCTGAGTATCTCTATGTTACTGTATGTACTGCTGAGTGTCTATGTTACTGTATGTACTGCTAAGTGTCTCTATGTTACTGTATGTACTGCTGAGTATCTCTATGTTACTGTATGTACTACTGAGTGTCTATGTTACTGTATGTACTGCTGAGTGTCTCTATGTTACTGTATGTACTACTGAGTGTCTATGTTACTGTATGTACTGCTGAGTATCTCTATGTTACTGTATGTACTACTGAGTATCTCTGTTACTGTATGTACTGCTGAGTGTCTATGTTACTGTATGTACTGCTGAGTGTCTATGTTACTGTATGTACTGCTGAGTATCTCTATGTTACTGTATGTACTGCTGAGTATCTCTATGTTACTGTATGTACTGCTGAGTATCTCTATGTTACTGTATGTACTGCTGAGTATCTATGTTACTGTATGTACTGCTGAGTGTCTCTATGATACTGTATGTATTGCTGAGTATCTCTATGTTACTGTATGTACTGCTGAGTATCTTTGTTACTGTATGTACTGCTGAGTATCTCTATGTTACTGTATGTACTGCTGAGTATCTCTATGTTACTGTATGTACTGCTGAGTATCTTTGTTACTGTATGTACTGCTGAGTATCTCTATGTTAAGTATAAGGGTAAAGTATTTAGTAGTCACTTAATAAATAGACCATAAGTAGGAAGTGGTCATAATAATGTGACTCAACTGTGTATAAACTAATTAGAGAATAATTCTGTCTGTGTCTCTGTCTCTTTCCAGTCCACAGTCCTCCAGCAGGTGGCAGTCCTGAGCGCCCCACCGTGTCCGTTTCGCCGCTGAGACCGCAGGGCTCCCCGTCTCGCTCCCCTGGCCCCTCCCCCGGGCGGCCTCTCTCCATGGTGGCTCCGCCCCAGTCTCACTCCGGCATGTCCTCCATTGTCTCATCGACGCCCCGCCCCCTCATCCCCCTCAACTCTGCCGCCACCGCCATCACGCCCCCCAACGTCACCGCTGCCCTGCTGAACGGGGGTGAGTGCGTGCCAGTCCCGCTGCAGCCTGCGTCCCCTGCACACGGACACCCTCACACACACGCTCAGCCGCAGGGGGCCACCGCCCTGCCCAAGCTGGAGGAGAAGAAGGCTGAGAAGGTGGGTGGACGGGTCAGTCTATTCTATTAAAGTTTCAGTTTCAGAAAATCACATTCATAGCAAAGAGGTTACTTACCAGCTCCACACACGCTGACGCAGCTGATCCACTTCTATCAACCTGTTCAGTATAAATCACTCCATTTCCATTAAATCAGACTCACAGTTACAAACATCTTCCACAGAGAACCTCCACACCATGTTCTAGAAGAACAGCAGCGTTTAGCTGAGCTTCATATACACAGCGTGCTCCAGTTTCCCAACTGGAACTCCGTTCTAAACTTCCTAGTCGGAGGTCTGAAAGGTCTGAGTTGCGAGTGTTTGAATACGTAGTGAAGCTGCTGAACTCGGTGGAATTTTCATCATCTCTTCATTGGAGTAAATTGCCAGAGATAGTACAAGTTTGATAGGAGATTGGACTGAAGTGCCAGAGACAGTACAAGTTTGATAGGAGATTGGACTAAATTGCCAGAGAAAGTACAAGTTTGGAGGGAGATCAGACTGAGTTGTGGGGGACAGTACAAGTTTGGAGGGAGATTGGACTGAATTGCGGGAGACAGTACAAGTTTGGAGGGAGATCGGACTGAACTGCAGGAGAAAATACACGTTTGGAGGGAGATCGGACTGAATTGCGGGAGACAGTACAAGTTTGGAGGGAGATCGGACTGAACTGCAGGAGAAAATACACGTTTGGAGGGAGATCGGACTGAATTGCGGGAGACAGTACAAGTCATTTTCTAGCCCTTCATCAGTGGTCAGTTTCTGACCATAGAGCTGCCTTATATTTATGTCCACCTTTCTATACCTAATGGGTCAGGTAGACGGGGCTGATGAAAACTGGGAGGAGCTAACGTTAACGTTAAAGGCTCGAACATTTTATTACAGCCTACACGGATCAGCCATAACATTATATTAACATTACATTAACATTACATTAACACGCAAATAACTGAAATAGTAGGTCTGAAATAACCTACTTACCTACTACTTAGTAGTAAATCAGTAGGCGAGCGTGGCTAGTATATCTGAATACTCAGTAGTAAATCAGTAGGCGAGCGCGGCTAGTATGTCTGAATACTCAGTAGTAAATCAGTAGGCGAGCGTGGCTAGTATGTCTGAATACTCAGTAGTAAATCAGTAGGCGAGCGTGGCTAGTATGTCTGAATACTCAGTAGTAAATTAGTACGTGAGCGCGGCTAGTATGTCTGAATACTCAGTAGTAAATCAGTAGGCGAGCGCGGCTAGTATGTCTGAATACTCAGTAGTAAATCAGTAGGCGAGCGCGGCTAGTATGTCTGAATACTCAGTAGTAAATCAGTAGGCGAGCGCGGCTAGTATGTCTGAATACTCAGTAGTAAATCAGTAGGCGAGCGCGGCTAGTATGTCTGAATACTCAGTAGTAAATCAGTAGGCGAGCGTGGCTAGTATGTCTGAATACTCAGTAGTAAATTAGTACGTGAGCGCGGCTAGTATGTCTGAATACTCAGTAGTAAATCAGTAGGCGAGCGCGGCTAGTATGTCTGAATACTCAGTAGTAAATCAGTAGGCGAGCGCGGCTAGTATGTCTGAATACTCAGTAGTAAATCAGTAGGCGAGCGTGGCTAGTATGTCTGAATACTCAGTAGTAAATCAGTAGGCGAGCGCGGCTAGTATGTCTGAATACTCAGTAGTAAATCAGTAGGCGAGCGTGGCTAGTATGTCTGAATACTCAGTAGTAAATCAGTAGGCGAGCGTGGCTAGTATGTCTGAATACTCAGTAGTAAATCAGTAGGCGAGCGTGGCTAGTATGTCTGAATACTCAGTAGTAAATCAGTAGGCGAGCACGGCTAGTATGTCTGAATACTCAGTAGTAAATCAGTAGGCGAGCGCGGCTAGTATGTCTGAATACTCAGTAGTGAATCAGTAGGCGAGCGCGGCTAGTATGTCTGAATACTCAGTAGTAATTGAGTAGTAGGTAAACGGTACCCGGAGCCGGGGTAACTGAAGCTGTGGATGAATTTAAAGTGGAGTAAATAAACGGTGTAAAGCTGAACGTCGGCTGTGTGTACGTAGCTACTGCTACTGAACTGCCGCTACAGAAGTTAGCGCTACTGCTGAGATAAACAATGATTACATTCCTCCCGTTTCATCTTCTCTGATCTACAGCTCCACACCGTCTGATACATAATCAGACAAAAACTCAGATCAGAGTCACTAAAAGATCTAAATCTGTCAGTAAACCAGCTTTTAAATGAATAGCAGGACTTTTACGGTGGTGGTCTGACGTCTTGAGTCACAGGACGCTGGTAATATGGTGGACGTAGTACGTCTGAGATTGTGTAGCTACTAAAACTCACCTACTGACATTACCTACTAGTCTACCTCTCGAGTAGTACGTACTGACTCTAATCTAGAACCTACTGACTAGTAGACTTTAAGGTTCCAATAATTAATAATCCAAAACCTCAGCATGCAGTTCTCTCTATCAAAATAAAAGTCCCAGTAGTAAAGTTACACAACTGCTATTGAACACTACACTAAGAAGAACTCGGTGTGCTCAGAGTTTGTACTGATTTACAATTAAAAACTTTACAACCACTAAACTGTACTAACGATGTGGGCATGCTGGGTATGACCACTCTACCCTTTTACTGGATGGGGGGGCTAGTAAGTGATGATTTAGGCATAAGGTTAGCGACACCATCATCACTGCACTGGTGAGGATTTATTAATAAAATAACAGAAATTACTTGAATGTCAGAAGCTAAAAGCTTTAAAGGTAAAGCCTTAAAGGTAGCCGGCTGCCTACGTTACCTCAGTTCGGCTCGCATCACAACAAACATCATTTAAGATGTTGTCAGAAGCTACACATCTCTTCATAACTTTCTCTGTGTCTGGGAGGAAGCGCAGTCGGGCTTTAGCTGGTACTTTCCCAGGACGAGCGCTGTGATTTGTGTTGACGTCTGGGCGCTTCCGAGAGCAGTGCGGACTCCGGAGAGGAGATTGTGTGTGATTTGTTTCCCGTTCGCTGTTTTTGACTGACGGCACATAAACAGTGGGGAGGCAGCTGTGGAGGCGCGGCGGGACAATAGGGTTGATTTAAGGTGTTTCTGAATATGTTCGCTGGCAGGCGTCTCCTCGTGTTAGTGGAGCACTTGGTCTTTGTTCCTTCGCCGTTTAGACGTCTTACCTCAGCGGACCTTCCTTCAGAGTTTCACCCCTTAAAACAACAAACGTCAGCTCTGCACTAAACACTGTTAATATAGACTCTACTGGTTTAGTCACCGGGGACAGCTCCACACGCTTGGAGGAGAACACTAACTACTGATTCAGTTGTGTTCTAATAAAAAATAGAAAGTTATATTTGGTCACTGTCCAAAAAAAAAACATGTTTCTTTAAAATAAACTTTAAAGGAAACCAAACAACCTTACAGGAGAGAACAATAACCTTCTATACTTTCAACATAAGTTTAATTTTTTTTAAGTTTAGAATTATTGCATACAGTGAAATTTGACATTGACCCATCCATGCAGTGAAAACCCACATATACAGACACACTGGCGACACACACACACTAGTGAATACACATCAGAGGGCTAACCTTCAGGCCTCGACTGCCCAACTTAAGTCAGTGTCAGTGTAAAGACGTTTTAGAGCATTTCTATTGGTCCATTCATCATGAAACTTTCACAAGACAAACAATAGCTGTCTACAGATACAGAAAAATGAAAATCAACAAAAATGGAGAAACATGGGACAGACTGAATGTGTGTGTGTATGCAAAATTTGATCATGAGGTCAGCAAGTCTCATGAAGTTGTTAACACTGATCCAAAATAATGTTGACATTAAAATTTTAAGCTTGACCAAAATAGTGATTCTAATAGAAAATCAATAATGGATCGATCTGATACCCCAGCTAGAAGGTTATCCTCCGGTAGTCTAGTACAGTATGATTTACCTGGCAATGGAAATGTGGCATCACTAGGGTTTGAACGCACAACCTCCTGGTGATACCACCAAACACTTTCCACTGTAGAGCCCGTGTACAGATACTGTTCTGGAAATAGAAGGTTTATATATATATATATATATATATATATATATATATATATATATATATATATATAACAGTGAAGGTACGTACGTATGTGTGTAGTATAATATATGTGGAATATAAGAGTGTAGTGTGGTTCATACAGAAGGGAGACACATCTGAGCTTCCATATCTGACAGATGTCTGTGGGTTTATTATGCACTGTTAATTGGGCTCTGACACCAGCACACATACGCACACCTGACTGCTGGAGTCAGAAGGCAGCACGGAGGTGTGGAGCTGGTTTCAGGCAGGTGGGGGTAGAGAGCCCCCTACTTCACAGCTGTCACCACACTCAGCACCTTCACACCCCTCTACCCTCAAACACCGTACGGTGAGGACGGCCACGCCAGAATTAATTAGCTGTAATTAATTCACTATCTCTGTGGACGGCAGTGTCATGTGTGGATTAGAGGCCTGCTAGTTTGATAGACCCTCTCCGAGAAACATGAGGCCTTTTTAAGGGAAGAGAAGTATTTTTACTTCCAGACGCCTGGAACTTCCCAACAAGCAGCTGAGAATGTTGAAGAAGATAGAACATGAACTCCTGAATGATGGACTGAGGTAGCTTGAAGCACTGGAGCAGGTTTCATCCACCATGAGAATTCAAGATCAAGATTTTAGACCTGCTGTAAATCTCTGGATGTGTTTTATGTGTCCGCTGGAACAGGTTTTGTCTAGCATGAACATAAACCCATGAAAAATGTTCAGCCAGGATGACCATTGGAGCTTGCGTGAACGTACGGAGCAGGTTTAGGCCAGTATCAAGTCTGAAACAAGGCCACCAACCATAAACACTGAACATTAGAACAGATTTCGACTGGCCTGAAAACTTTTCAGTTATTGTATTCTGGGATTTGAACCCACTGAGACCCTCAGGGTGAGTTCTGTGTCAGTCTTTAAAACAAAAAGGGGGACGTTTACCATTTTTATCAATACTCGTCATGGATTTTAATGGTGCAGTGATGCTTTGTTTCATATAAAGCTTTTCTTTCCTTCTTCTCAAATGGCCTCTAGTGTCTGCTGGCGTAACTGCAAACCCAGCCCAGGTAAAGCCGGGATGCTTCTAAAACCCAGAACGGCATTTTCAAATAAAGCCTAAATACTCCCACGTACTGTATGCATAATGTAGCAGCGGAGAGCAGAACAAACAAAAGGCTTTGCTCCGAGCTTCTGCGATAACAACCAAAAACAAATAGGCTTACAGAGTTTTGGACTGGAGCCACAACTTGAAATCAAAGCTGTATCTCAGAATGTTGTTTAACCTTTAATCTGGAGTTAATATTGTTGTTTTACTGCACGTTTGATTTTAAATACATAAGTATAAACAGTCGAGTCACATTATTATGACCAATATCCGCCGTGTGCAGCACGGACAGCAGCTAGATGGACTGGGAGGTTCAATAAGGTCCTGGTAGGTGGTCATAGGTATCTGGAGGTATCATGCTGACTGCAGTGCATCCCACAGCTGCTGGAGGGAGCGTGGAATAGGATCCATAGAGCCAACACCACCATCCAGGTGGTCCCAAAGAGGCTCAGTTGGGTTCAAGTCTGGGGAATTAGGGGTCCAGGGTAGGTCTTAGAAGGCTTGGTCAGCTCTTCCAACCAATGTGGGACATTCGCATCGTCTTGCTGGAAGATCCCATCCGCCTCAGAGAAGACCATCAGCATGTATGGTGTACGTGATCTGCAAGGATGGATTCAGACCCAAATCGGTTGAGAGTGTTTACCACATGGATGAGTGGCTCACCAAAACATTCCCCAAACTGTTACACCACCAGCTACGTGTGGACACAAAACTCACCCTGAGGGTCTCAGTGGGTTTCAAATCCCAGAATACAATAGCTTAAAAGTTTTCAGGCCAGTCGAAATCTGTTCTAGTGTTCAGTGTTTATGGTTGGTGGCCTTGTTTCAGACTTGGTTCTGGCCTAAACCTCCATTTACATTTACATTTAAGGCATTTAGCAGACGCTCTTATCCAGAGCGACTTACAAAAGTGCTTAGTGTTGGTTAGAGTATGAATCTCTATCTAGTACAACAGGATTAAGTCCAAACTACTCTTATACTCAAATACTGCCATAAACACAGGGCCAGTGCTGATACCTAGAAAAAAGACAATGCAATACCTAGCCAGACTGGAACACCTACAGAGAAGAGAACAAATACAAGACTACATACAGTACAAGTGCAGTACGTATCCAGAGCTCCTAGAAGATCAAGTGCAATTACAGTTTATACCAGTACTTTAGTATATTAGTGATTATAAGTGCTTTACAAAGAGACGGTGGTCTTCAGTCTGCGTTTGAAGACCGCGAGAGAGTTCGCTGTTCGGACAGCCAGTGGAAGTTCGTTCCACCATCTGGGCTCCAGGACAGAGAAGCGTTTTGTTGCGTGTCTTCCATGAATCTTGAGTGATGGCGGGTCAAGCCGAGCCGTACTTGAAGCCCGAAGGGCTGGAGGTGCGGTTCGACTTTTGACCATTGCCATAAGGTCAGGAGGAGCTGGTCCATTCTTGGCTTTGTAGGCATCAGAACTTTAAACTGAATGCGAGCAGCTACTGGAAGCCAGTGAAGGGAGCGCAGCAGTGGAGTGACATGAGTGAACTTGGGAAGATTGAAGACGAGCCGTGCTGCTGCATTCTGGATCAGTTGAAGGTCCTGATGGTCTGCAGAGGAAGACCAGCCAAACGCACCTGGGAGGCCTCCTGAGAGAGGAAGGGTCGGATGCGTCTGATGTTGTGGAGAATGTATCTGCATGACCGAGTCAGGTTCGTAATGTGGGCTGAGAACGATAACTGGTCATCCAGAGTCACCCCAAGGTTTCTTGCATCTTTAGACGGAACAATCAAAGAGTTCTCGAATGAGATGGCAAGATCCTGCTGAGGACCTGTAGTTCCAGGGATGAACAGCAGCTCAGTCTTGCTGGGATTGAGCTTCAGATGATGAGCTGTCATCCATGAAGAGATGTCGGTCAGACATGCAGAGATACGACTGCAAACCTGAGTGTCAGATGGTGGGAAGAAAAGCATTAGTTGAGTGTCATCAGCATAGCAGTGGTAAGAGAAACCATGAGAGGTAATTATATCACCAAGAGAACGGGTGTAGAGTGAAAAGAGGAGTGGACCTAGCACTAAGCCTTGAGGGACACCAGTAAGGAGCCTGCAAGGAGCAGATGTAGACCCTCTCCATGTTACCTGGTTCCAGTGTTCCAGTCCCACTTTGAACTTGTGCTAGTTGTGTTCATTCAAGCTCCAGTGGTCATGCTGGCTGAACATTTTTCATGAGTTCATGTTCACGCTAGAGGAAACAGAGAAGACAATCAGCGTGTATGGTGTATGTGATCTGCAAGGATGGATTGAGACCCAAATTGGTTGAGTGTGTCTTCCACATGAAGAATGGGTCACCAAAACATTCCCCAAACCCTTACACCGCCACCTACGTGCTGCCGCAGTCCAAAGTAGGACGTGGTGATAGTAATGTGGCTCTTGTATAAATAATTCCACAGTTACTGAAGAAATTCCATTTACATTTAATTTATATTCTGTATTGACAGATCAGAGTCTGACTTACTTCAGTAGCTACTTGTGAGAAAATTATAATTAAATTATTATTTGCTTTTGTTATTCATTTTCTGTTCTCTCGTTCTTTTTCCTCTCCCAGAAAGAAAAGAAGAGCAGTGGCCTCCTGAAGCTTCTCTCAGGCGCGGCAGCTAAGAAGAAGTCTCGTTCCCCGCCGTCCGTTTCTCCGACGCACGAGCCCCGCTCACCAGCTACTGACCCCTCCTCCTCCGTGCAGGGCGCCATGGCGTCAGAGCTGCAGCCGGCGGGTCACGGCCGGGCGGGGTCCTGCCCCATCGAGAGCGAGATGCAGGGGGCCATGGGCATGGAGCCACTCCACAGGAAGTCTGGCTCGCTGGACCTCAACTTTGTCTCTCCGCCGGTCAGACAGCCCTGCTCGTCCTCCCTGCTGGCCATCCGACCTGAACCCAAACCGCTGTCCCGCGAGAGGTACGGCACACACCACTAGTTCAGTATCACAGTGAGAGAAGTAGATCAGATCTTGATCCAGTTTGAAGAACAAAGTTAGGTTCCAGATTTCTCCTGGACGCCCCAGACATTGTATGAATGTGTTCAGTTCCTTCAGCAGCAAATCTTGATTTATCTTAATGAAGTACTGAGCAGTCAAAGCAGGTATTAGATGAGAACTGATAATAATACTGGGCTGTTTCCACAAGAAGAAGCTTGGAAAGGGGATTGACCGACAGTGTAGGAGGAGTTTACTGGGATTAACCAACAGTGTAGGAGGAGTTTACTGGGATTAACCAACAGTGTAGGAGGAGTTTACTGGGATTGACTGACAGTGTAGGAGGAGTTTACTGGAATTGACCGACAGTGTAGGATGAGTTTACTGGGATTAACCAACAGTGTAGGAGGAGTTTACTGGGATTAACCAACAGTGTAGGAGGAGTTTACTGGGATTGACTGACAGTGTAGGAGGAGTTTACTGGGATTGACTGACAGTGTAGGAGGAGTTTACTGGGATTAACCAACAGTGTAGGAGGAGTTTACTGGGATTGACTGACAGTGTAGGAGGAGTTTACTGGGATTGACTGACAGTGTAGGAGGAGTTTACTGGGATTAACCAACAGTGTAGGAGGAGTTTACTGGGATTGACTGACAGTGTAGGAGGAGTTTACTGGGATTAACCAACAGTGTAGGAGGAGTTTACTGGGATTGACTGACAGTGTAGGAGGAGTTTACTGTGATTGGACAGTGTAGGAGGCGTTTACTGTGATTAACCAACAGTGTAGGAGGAGTTTACTGGGATTGACTGACAGTGTAGGAGGCGTTTACTGTGATTGGACAGTGTAGGAGGAGTTTACTGTGATTGGACAGTGTAGGAGGAGTTTACTGTGATTGGACAGTGTAGGAGTTTACTGTGATTGGACAGTGTAGGAGTTTACTGTAATTGAACTGACAGCATAAGAGGAGTTTACTGTGATTGGACAGTGTAGGAGGAGTTTACTGTAACTGAACTGACAGTATAAGAGGAGTTTACTGTGATTGGACAATGTAGGAGGAGTTTACTGTGATTGAACTGACAGTGTAGGAGGAGTTTACTGGGATTGACTGATGTAGGAGGAGTTTACTGTGATTGGACAGTGTAGGAGGAATTTACTGTGATTGGACAGTGTAGGAGTTTACTGTGATTGGACAGTGTAGGAGTTTACTGTTATTGAACAGACAGCATAGGAGGAGTTTACTCTGATTGGACAGTGTAGGAGTTTACTGTAATTGAACTGACAGCATAGGAGGAGTTTCCTGTAATTGGACTGTTAGTATAGGAGGAGTTTACTGTGATTGGACAGTGTAGGAGGAGTTTACTGTGATTGGACAGTGTAGGAGTTTACTGTAATTGAACTGACAGCATAAGAGGAGTTTACTGTGATTGGACAGTGTAGGAGGAGTTTACTGTAACTGAACTGACAGTATAAGAGGAGTTTACTGTGATTGGACAGTGTAGGAGGAGTTTACTGTGATTGGACAGTGTAGGAGGAGTTTACTGTAATTGAACTGACAGTGTAGGAGGAGTTTACTGGGATTGGACAGTGTAGGAGGAGTTTACTATAATTAAACTGACAGTATAGGAGGAGTTTACTGTGATTGGACAGTGTAGGAGGAGTTTACTGTGATTGGACAGTTTAGGAGGAGTTTACTGTGACTGGACAGTGTAGGAGTTTACTGTTATTGAACTGACAGCATAGGAGGAGTTTCCTGTAATTGGACTGTTAGTATAGGAGGAGTTTACTGTGATTGGACAGTGTAGGAGGAGTTTACTGTGATTGGACAGGTTAAATAAACATACTAATGTATGTAAAAGCACTACCTACTGTATTAATACTGTTTAATATTTTAAAAATAGTGTTTCGCTGAGCAAATAAAAGCTTTCCTGTCCAGAAAGATTGCTTTTTAAATATAACAACGTCCCCGAGTGTCTAGAACGTGCACGGTACTGTACATTTTCAAGAGTACACTTGCACCAAAAAATGCTAACGTTAAAAAAGTACGTTAAAAAGTGCCTGTGCGAGAATTTCATCTCCTAGGACACTTTATCTGTAGTGGAATCGTTCCCCAGGCAGGGACACCGAGCCGCGGTAGCGAATTGGGGGGAATAGGAGGCACCTGCTTGTCTGCTAATTCATATTCATAATTCATAACACATCTTGTTCTCTTGCCTGTTAAGCACCCTGAAGCAGACACTCTCCGCCAAGCCTGCTAATAACAGCGCGAGGGGAGAAATTGATTTTATGCGGAGTCTTCAGCGCAGAGGCCGTTTTATTGTAATTTCGTCTCCTGCATTAGGCCGTCACACAGAAATCTGGTGAAGAATTAATACTTCTGATTTCCTTGATTCAGAAACGCAGGCCTGCCCTCCTCTCCTGGGCGTTTAAAGGCTCTAACTGTCCGGAATAATTCCATTTAGCGTGCTGCGATTTGCGTTTGTCACTGAGCTCTGCGTGTCTCAGGATAAGTTTAATGGTCACGCTGAGAGTTTGAATCGCGAGAGGCGGCCGCGGTTTCGCATGTCTAGGGTTTTTGCACCATGCTGTGAAAATCGCGTGAACGCAAGCGAATTGATTTCCGCTCGTTTCTCCAGAACATTCTCATCAGTCTCCGCAGTCGAAGCTCACTGAAGCACAGCTGTGCGAGATCAGCTCCTGATAGAGGGACAGCGCTCACTCTGAGTCGGCATGCTTTCATTTCCTTCAGATTCAGACTCGGTGGCGTCACAGTAGCTTTTACACACCGTGTACACTCGCTGGCCACTATACGAAGCCCAGCTCTTGCGGCTCCAACTTGCTGGTGAACAGAATTTCCAAATAGCCGTAAAAGTTTAAATGGCTTGAATAGTGGCCGTCCAAAGAAAAACCTATCTCAATTTTTGTTGATTTTCATTTTTCAATATCAATCAAACACGACACAAAGTTTTATGATGAATGAACCAATAGAAATACTCCAAAATCGGTTGGAATGAAGCCTCTTTACATTGAAAGCTGAGAAGGTTTTTGTCCTCTGCTCTACTAAGTTACTATTTTGGAGATACTTGCGTTTACATGGGCAGGAACTCTACTTCGTTAAGGCTCTAGCCAGTAAAGTTTGGCGCACTGCCACGGCATTTACTTGGCATCAGTGAAAACATGGCAGCCGCCGGTCAGCTCGAGTTCAGACACACCTACGGGCGATGAGTGAGCAACAATCTGGGTGACAAGGGGAGTGTACTGTAATGTGACTGACAGTGTAGGAGGAGTTTACTGGGATTGACTGACAGTGTGGGAGGAGTTTACTGGGATTGACTGACAGTGTGGGAGGAGTTTACTGGGATTGGACAGTGTATGAGCAGTTTACTGTGATTGGACAGTGTAGAAGGAGTTTACTATGATTGGACAGTGTATGATGAGTTTACTGTGATTGGACAGTGTAGAAGGAGTTTACTATGATTGGACAGTGTATGAGGAGTATACTGTGATTAGACAATGCAGAAGCAGTTTACTGTGATTGGACAGTGTAGAAGGAGTTTACTGTGATTGGACAGTGTAGAAGGTGTTTACTGTGATTGGTCAGTGTATGAGGAGTTTACTGTGATTGGACAGTGTATGAGGAGTTTACTGTGATTGAATTGACAGTGTAGGAGATGTTTACTGTGATTGGACAGTGTAGAAGGAGTTTACTGTGATTGGACAGTGTATGAGGAGTTTCCTGTGATTGGACAGTGTATGAGGAGTTTACTGTGATTGGACAGTGTATGAGGAGTTTACTGTGATTGGACAGTGTAGAAGGAGTTTACTGTGATTGGACAGTGTATGAGGAGTTTCCTGTGATTGGACAGTGTATGAGGAGTTTACTGTGATTGGACAGTGTAGAAGGTGTTTACTGTGATTGGACAGTGTATAAGGAGTTTACTGTGATTGAATTGACAGTGTAGGAGAAGTTTACTGTGATTGAATTGACAGTGTAGGAGAAGTTTACTGTGATTGGACAGTGAAGAAGG
Organism: Megaleporinus macrocephalus; assembly: GCA_021613375.1. Taxonomy (NCBI): domain Eukaryota; kingdom Metazoa; phylum Chordata; class Actinopteri; order Characiformes; family Anostomidae; genus Megaleporinus; species Megaleporinus macrocephalus. The sequence continues at coordinate 47,190,909 of CM038709.1, forward strand.
AGTTTACTGTGATTGGACAGTGTAGAAGGAGTTTACTGTGATTGAATTGACAGTGTAGAAGGAGTTTACTGTGATTGGACAGTGTATGATGAGTTTACTGTGATTGGACAGTGTAGAAGGAGTTTACTGTGATTGGACAGTGTAGAAGGAGTTTACTGTGATTGGACAGTGAAGAAGGAGTTTACTGTGATTGGACAGTGTAGAAGGAGTTTACTGTGATTGGACAGTGTAGAAGGAGTTTACTGTGATTGGACAGTGTAGAAGGAGTTAACTGTGATTGGACAGTGTAGAAGGAGTTAACTGTGATTGGACAGTGTAGAAGGAGTTTACTGTGATTGGACAGTGTAGAAGGAGTTTACTGTGATTGAATTGACAGTGTAGAAGGAGTTTACTGTGATTGGACAGTGTATGATGAGTTAACTGTGATTGGACAGTGTATGATGAGTTTACTGTGATTGGACAGTGTATGATGAGTTTACTGTGATTGGACAGTGTATGATGAGTTTACTGTGATTGGACAGTGTATGAGGAGTTTACTGTGATTGAATTGACAGTGTAGGAGAAGTTTACTGTGATTGGACAGTGTAGAAGGAGTTTACTGTGATTGGACAGTGTATGATGAGTTTACTGGGATGTGTTTTTCTGCTGTGATGGACACAATATGGCCGATACAGAAGATTCTTTCTCGCCGAGTTCAAAGCTTCAAAGTAACAAGAACCCTTATAGAAATGTAGTCAGAAGTTCAGTTCTTGTCTTTCTGATGGTTTTCATTCATGTCGTTGCGTGAAAGATACATAATATCAAACTGGTTTAAAAGAAAATATTAATTATGTGTCTCTGATTGTGAGCAGTGCAGCACTGTAACCTCTAAAAGACTTGATTCTGTGGTTTCTAACGTTGTAAGATCACATTATCTACAAACGTGGACCTCAAGGCGCCTCAAAGCCACATACGAAAACTTAAGACTTAAGACTCTGTACATGTCTTGGGTGACACATTTCATCTAAGAACAAAGCTTTGATTTTTCATTAAACTATTCCATTAAACAGAGCAAGAGCTTCTCTGTTACAGCCCTCGCAGTGGCTTAGCTCTGCTTCCCAAGACCTGCGATCCATGAGACGATGACCTGTGACCTCGACCGTGATTTAAACTCCTAAAGGTCGTCTGACTGTAATTTAATGGGCCCATCTTTCTGCAGACTTCACGCAGACATGTTTGCTTTGTCATCCATTTCCACAGACACTTCAAAGTGTCAGAGCAGCAGCAGCAGCAGGTTCTAGCTTCTCAAAGCTCATACATTACCTGCCTGGCAGTCTGTGCCCCCACCGCCAACCCCACCATCCCTCATTCTCCCGGCGTCTCCTCCTGATGCCACTGAAAAACGATCGATTGATTTTTCCCTTTTCTTTCCGCTCAAATCGGCTTGTCGCCGGCAGCCGCAGAGGACGGTAATAACACGGCGGCGTTTTATCCCCGAGAGACGCCGCAGACGTGATCCTCCTTATAATCGCTGGGTCCGAATCCATGTCTCCCCGGAGAGAATCGATTGAGGAAACACAGAGAAACACACAAACTGCTGTGATCGAACTAATGCTGTTTGTGGCCCATAAAAAAATGGGAGGCACTTCTTCAAATGAGCGCCGCATCATACTGTGGGGTTTGCATCACGATTGTACAGTAGTGCTTGAAAGTGTGCGCACCCCTTAGATGAAGAGGACACAGTGGGTCTGTCTCAAATCCTACTGAGTGTGTACGTAGGCTGTCTAGGTAGTGAGTGTGTAAGTAGACTGTCTAGGTAGTGAGTGTGTAAGTAGGCTGTCTAGGTAGTGAGTGTGTAAGTAGGCTGTCTAGGTAGTGAGTGTGTAAGTAGACTGTCTAGGTAGTGAGTGTGTAAGTAGGCTGTCTAGGTAGTGAGTGTGTAAGTAGGCTGTCTAGGTAGTGAGTGTGTAAGTAGGCTGTCTAGGTAGTGAGTGTGTAAGTAGACTGTCTAGGTAGTGAGTGTGTAAGTAGGCTGTCTAGGTAGTGAGTGTGTAAGTAGGCTGTCTAGGTAGTGAGTGTGTAAGTAGGCTGTCTAGGTAGTGAGTGTGAAAGTAGGCTGTCTAGGTAGTGAGTGTGTAAGTAGGCTGTCTAGGTAGTGAGTGTGTAAGTAGGCTGTCTAGGTAGTGAGTGTGTAAGTAGACTGTCTAGGTAGTGAGTGTGTAAGTAGGCTGTCTAGGTAGTGAGTGTGTAATAGGCTGTCTAGGTAGTGAGTGTGTAAGTAGACTGTCTAGGTAGTGAGTGTGTAAGTAGGCTGTCTAGGTAGTGAGTGTGTAAGTAGACTGTCTAGGTAGTGAGTGTGTAAGTAGGCTGTCTAGGTAGTGAGTGTGTAAGTAGGCTGTCTAGGTAGTGAGTGTGTAAGTAGGCTGTCTAGGTAGTGAGTGTGTAAATAGTCTGTCTAGGTAGTGAGTGTGTAAGTAGGCTGTCTAGGTAGTGAGTGTGTAAGTATCAGCGTTCTCTCCTCATAAAACAGATTACTGAGACGCTCTAGTTAGAGAGAGACTGCGTCACGGCTTGTTCCGCCCACTGCAGCACGCCACCGGTGGGTTAGCTGGTTGCTAAGCTACCGGCCGGCATTTAAAACAATAGCCCGAGACCTAAAAATCTGCTAGCATAAATGCTAATGTCTGGAGTATAAAGTGTAAATGGTGAAGGACTCGTTACAGAGTTGATAATAAAATACTGTTTTGTGTGATTATATGACCAGAAACACATTAAAACTCCAGAGAATCAAAATAACTCACATTTTAAAACCACTTCACTGCTCCTAGATTAGCCTGCAGTGCATCATGGGATTGTCTTAGCGGCTGAGGAAGAGTTCGATACTTCTTTAAAATCAGGTCTAAATAAGGTTCCTCAGTAGACAGTATGTTTAAGGTATGTAAGAATTGGGACAGTCTACATGTCGGGAGCGCATACTATGATGTAACATGCTGCCCATGTAGGAGCTCAGTAGGATTTGACAAGAATATTATACGTGATGCAGTGCAGAAGTATGCCCACCTCTGGAATTAGCAGTTAACTTGACGGTAAGATACACCTGGCCGCTCTGGTGTATTTAAAGAACAAAGAAGTCACATGTTTGTGGAAGTGTATCATGGGACAAACAAAGGAGATTCTGAGGAACTTCTGAACACCAGCTGTTGATGCTCATTAGGCTGGAAAGAGTTAGAGAACCATCTCCAAAGAGTTTGGACTCTAGAGTCAGAGGAAATTCAAGACACTTGTCACCCTCCCCAGGAGTGGTCCACCAACAAAGATCAGCCCACACGTCTATGAAACACGGTGGTGGTGGTAGTATCATTGTTTGGGCCTGTTTTGCTGCATCTCAGCCAGGATGGCTTGCCATTATTGTTAGAACAATGACTTACTTTATATGTCAGCAAATTCCAAGGACAATAGCAGGACATCTGTCTGTGAACTGAAGAGAATGTGGGTCATGAGAACTTCATTAGAAGTTATGCAGCAAGACACCAAGTCATTCTACCAAAGAAGGGTTAAAGAAGACGAAAGTTAATGTTTTGGAATGGAATGGAATTCCTGACCTTAATGTAATAAAAATGTTGTAGAAGGAGCTGAAATGAGCGCTTCATGGGAGGAAACCCAACAACATAGCAGAGTTGGAGCTGTTCTGTTGTGATGTTATTTTAAATCTGACATTAGCAAATATTATTAAGTCACAGATATTAGTATCACCAGTATTTTAAAAATTGTTAACATCCTTGTATGAGAACAGAGTGCAGTATATTCTAATGCGAAGCTAAATTCAATTATAAAATGTTGCCACAAAAACCCAGTTTTCATCCACACTTCAGACAAAGTTCTGTGCCATTCTGTAGAGGAAGATGCTACAGGATACAGAAAGCTATCAGTGCATTCCTACTATATAGTCCTACTATATAGATGGGTGAATAATATGGTCAGTGAGAGAAGGTTCAAGGTAGAGGGACCTAATACGCTGGAGACTCAGGGTATACAGACCTTTGCTACAGCCTGCTCTGTTGGAGATTAAGCTTTTATTATGTGTGGGTTTCACTGACTAGTGGTCATCTTTTGCCCCCAAGGCAAGCCTGCGTACCAAAAGAAGCAAGAAAAAGATGAGGCAAGGATCAAAGAGAATCTGAAGGAATCTGTCTTCTGTTTGCATGCTGTCTGCTTTACCTTGAGTTCCAAGTAGAGGGATTTTCAAGTCTGCCTTCTTAGTGCAGTTCATAAATCTTCCTTATCAGAGACAGCATGGTTTTCCATACAGTCCAGGCAGTTTTGAGGCAGGGTTCAAGTGGTAGTTGGGCAAATAATCAAATGTACACAAGGCATATACTTACCAGAATAAAAGAGTATGTCTTGACTGATGGAGAACATTATAGGCAATGGCTCCTATTCGCCCTCTTCCTTATGCTAACCTGTGCTGTTCTGGCCGCAGGTACCGCGTGGTGGTGCCTTACCCGCCGCAGAGCGAGGCCGAAATCGAGTTGAAAGAGGGCGACATCGTCTTCGTGCACAAGAAGCGTGAGGACGGCTGGTACAAAGGCACTCTGCAGCGCACTGGCCGCACGGGGCTGTTCCCCGGCAGCTTCGTCGAGAGTTTCTGAGGTAGAGACCCGAGGACCGTCACAACCAAGCAGCTAGGAGACACCTCCGCAGAGATCTCGGAACCTTCTGAGGAAAGAACTGAGCGGTAGCTGAGCCAAAAACGTTCAGCACTCAAGGAACGTTTGTGAAAAAGGTTTACAGAGTTTCGCCTGAGGCAGAGAAGCGGCCGTCACTTCATCCTTCGTCCTCTAGGGGCAGGGTTACCTCAAGTTAAACCCCACGGCACAATTAACTAATGAGCACAACGAGAAATGGGCAGAATTAGTTAACACCACCCCCTTTATACAAACAAAGCCATTATCGGTCCAGCTCTGACACACAACACACACACACAACACTCTGACCAACACCTTGTTTTCAGGACCCCTTCTGTGCACCTTTGTGGGCTCAATCTCAGATGTTGTGCTAATGTGAAGTGAAACGGTGTCTCTTCATCTCTATTGTGATGTGAAGCAGCCATGCGTTCCGGTGTTTAAACTGTGTTGCCATTTGCTCTAAAGCCATGACGGACGCTTCCTCTTACTTGTAGTGAGTTTGCACCATTTTTATTAATTGTTTTTTAGCAGTTATTTAAAAAAAATACCCTAAAACTCACAGTGCCCTGCAAAAGTCAGAGACCACCCTTGAAATGTCTCTTGAACTTGCCATTGCTAGAATGGTGAGAAGCACAACTGAACCAACTTCTATGGCTGAGCATTGGAGGTAAAAAATATCCCTGTAGATTTCTTTGAGCAAAGGTGCGTCCCAAATCTCCTACTAGTCTACTACTCAGTAGTAAATCAGTAGGCGAGCGCGGCTAGTATGTCTGAATACTCAGTAGTAAATCAGTAGGCGAGCGCGGCTAGTATGTCTGAATACTCAGTAGTAAATCAGTAGGTCAGCGTGGCTAGTATGTCTGAATACTCAGTAGTAAATCAGTAGGTGAGCGCGGCTAGTATGTCTGAATACTCAGTAGTAAATCAGTAGGCGAGCGTGGCTAGTATGTCTGAATACTCAGTAGTAAATCAGTAGGCGAGCGTGGCTAGTATGTCTGAATACTCAGTAGTAAATCAGTAGGCGAGCGCGGCTAGTATGTCTGAATACTCAGTAGTAAATCAGTAGGCGAGCGCGGCTAGTATGTCTGAATACTCAGTAGTAAATCAGTAGGCGAGCGCGGCTAGTATGTCTGAATACTCAGTAGTAAATCAGTAGGTCAGCGCGGCTAGTATGTCTGAATACTCAGTAGTAAATCAGTAGGCGAGCGTGGCTAGTATGTCTGAATACTCAGTAGTAAATCAGTAGGCGAGCGTGGCTAGTATGTCTGAATACTCAGTAGTAAATCAGTAGGCGAGCGCGGCTAGTATGTCTGAATACTCAGTAGTAAATCAGTAGGCGAGCGCGGCTAGTATGTCTGAATACTCAGTAGTAAATCAGTAGGCGAGCGCGGCTAGTATGTCTGAATACTCAGTAGTAAATCAGTAGGTGAGTGTGGCTAGTATGTCTGAATACTCAGTAGTGAAATCAGTAGGCGAGTGCGGCTAGTATGTCTGAATACTCAGTAGTAAATCAGTAGGCGAGCGTGGCTAGTATGTCTGAATACTCAGTAGTAAATCAGTAGGTGAGTGTGGCTAGTATGTCTGAATACTCAGTAGTAAATCAGTAGGCGAGCGTGGCTAGTATGTCTGAATACTCAGTAGTAAATCAGTAGGCGAGCGTGGCTAGTATGTCTGAATACTCAGTAGTAAATCAGTAGGCGAGTGTAGCTAGTATGTCTGAATACTCAGTAGGTATTGAGTAGTAGTGAACGGTACCCGGATGACCTCCTGAATCAGCAGCCATATTTATGTAGGTTACCACAGCACACTGTGTATCCCATGATTCACCTGGAGTCGTGGATGAATTCAGAGTGGAGTAAATAAACGGTGTAAAGCTGAACGTCGGCTGTGTGTACGTAGCTACTGCTCCTGAACTGCCGCTACAGAAGTTAGCTCTACTGCTGAGATAAACAATGATTACATTCCTCCCGTTTCATCTTCTCTGATCTACAGCTCCACACCGTCTGATACATAATCAGATAAAAACTCAGATCAGAGTCACTAAAAGATCTAAATCTGTCAATAAACGAGCTTTTAAATGAACAGCAGGACTTTTACGGTGGTGGTTTGACGTCTTAAGTCACAGGACGCTGGCAATATGGCGGATGTAGTACGTCTGAGATTGTGTGGCTACTAAAACTCTCCTACTGAAATTACCTACTAGTCTACCTCTCGAGTAGTACGTACTGACTCTAATCTAGAACCTACTGACTAGTAGGCGAGTTCGGACGCACCTCAAGTCTTCTGAAAAATTGGCAGCTGCAATAAAGACAAAGCATGGACAGCAAACACTCTGAATAAAAGTTATATTTAGTTGTGATTATATTTTGTTGTTTTTGCTTTTTTTCTTGTGAAACCAAATAATATACTTAATTTCCATTTTGTCATGAAATGTGGTTGGTATAGTGCAGTGAGTTATTATAAGGTTCGATTCCCCATATGGATAATCACCTTACACTGTACCAATAAGCGTCCTTGGGTAAGACTCCTAAATCTTCCTTTACCTACCTGTGTACAGGTAAACTAGACGTCACTCTGGATAAGAATGTCTGCCAAATACCATAACTTAAACAACTGAAAAGGGTGGTCTCTGACTTTTGCACAGTCCTGAAATGTAAACCTTTAAATCAAGCCTGAAAACAACAAAGAAAAATATCTTTTATGTGAGCAGATCTGAACGGTGGTGACAAGATTTGGTGCACCACACGGACGTAAAGCTCAGTCGTTTACCAATTTCCGACATTTCTTTTTTACTTGGTATCGTTTTAAATGAAAGATTGTTAAATCCCAAGATTTGGTAAAACACGCGGCGAATACAGATAAAGTGCTACAGCAGTACACACGGCAACCTGGTTGCGTAAAGAAGCACAAATCCTCAACTTTGTTGTACCACTGGGGGAAATGCTTTCGTCTCAGAGGAACCCAACTACATCCCCCAGGATACACGTCAACATCTCAATTAGAGAGGTAGCATGAAACATATTGCTCCGTATCGCAGCTGTGCTTTTGAGGTCCATGGGGTAAACAGAATGTAGTGTTTTTGTAGAACCTTTGTTGTAGAACTGTATTACATGAATGCATCATGGTCTGAATGTGTCTTAAATATGGCAACGTGATGACATGTCTTTTCCCTGTTTGGTCTTCATGCTTGTTCTAAAAGCATGGCTTAGTGACTTCGTGAAAAGACTGGACGGTGATTACCTCCCCCATTCGCACAAAATCTCAGCAAGCACACGCACATGTTCATCCTTCCGAAGACAAGAAGGGAAGAGAATGGACAGGGTGGCGAGGTTGGGGGAGGAAAGAGGAGTTGTTCTGCATATGAAAGCAGCTGGCATAGCAAACACATAATCGTTCATCTCGGCGAACGGCCACAAAGTCCAGGCAAAGCCAGTGGAACTGTGAAGTTTTGAGCCATAGTTGTGTGCTAGGTTTTAAGAGGGCTGCACATTGTCTAGCAAGCACAAATAGCTGCAGAACTACGGAGGCAACCCCGACTTGTATCTCCTTCAAATTGCAGCCAGTTAGCATGAATCCAGAGGTGGGAAGGTGTGGGATGGTGCAGCACAAAGAGCCACACTGCAGTGAGGCAGAGAGGATTTCGAGTAGATTCTCCTGAGCCACGTTTGGTTTTATGATGATGAACGGAGAGTCAGGCAGCGGGGGTGAGGACTGTGCAGTCTAATCTCCATAATCGTGCCAGAGACTGGCCCAGGATTGGTGTCAAACCACAGTGGATTGTGGATTTAGCACATTGGGCAGTGATTGGGGGATTGACAGGGATTACAGCCCACTGGTAAATCAGAAAGAATCGAGATTAAAAGCCTCACTTGCTTGGCAGCGAGTCTTTCTCGCTGATGTCCAGGCAGGGGTGTAATTTCATCACCCATGATGGATCTTCTTGTCATTGGATGGACTCCCCAGACTCCTCACAGCTAGACTCCCATGAAATTCATGCACACACATACACTCACAATACAAAAGTATCAACCGTCTTTGCCTCAGCCTTTTTCGTACCATTCAGAAGTTGCTAGACTTCTGACAGCCTTTCTTTTGGTTCAGACAACTTCCTTCACCAGTGGTTCACTGATCCTGGAGTACCACTCCTTTGCATACTCCAGTACTCCATTTTTTTCCGAGTTAATTTGGGAATTTCAGAGCAGCGAAAGCCAGGGGGTCCGTTCTTGCTTGGTTGGTTCAGGTGTGTTGTGAGCTGAGCAAAAATATAGTCTGTCTGAGGTTCAGTCTTTAAATTAACCTCATGTGATGCCAGATGTGATTTCATAATAAGAACATCTGGGGACAACCATGATGGGAAAATGGACTTTAGAGGACACAAAAATTTGAAACCAGTCCATCGCTTCATACAGGCGTAATGCACAGTAGGGAGCAACTGTTTTCTGACTAACAACAAACCTGTTAGCTGAAGGATGATGTAACAACTGACTGAAAACCCCTATGAAATATTAAAATAAGAGTTATTTTGCTAGCCTGTTTCTCAAGAATCTGGGGTTTGGGTACTTGTTTGTAGCAGATTTCACCAGAATTCTGCACCAAATTTCTGTTCTAGTCAGATGGGCATTTGGGTCGCAAGGTCACATTTGGCTAGACAACATAATTCCCTTAAATACCACTCAAAAGCCACTGGACGTCCAGGGATCTTTCTTTTGCTGGCACAACCATAGCTCACCCAAACCAAGCAAGCACGAACTGAATACCTAGGCATGTTGGAGCACTGGGAACACTACAATGTTTTTGGAAGGGTTCAAAATCTAAAACCAGTACCCACCTGGAAACCATTTCCCAAGAAAAAGTTTTAATGGTTCACCACGATTACAAGCGATGTACTCTACTATCCCACCTCGTGTCAGAGAGCAACTTCTTCTCTTGTACGGGAAACTTAGTGCCGTTGCCAATTTGCTCACTGAAAGCCAAGCACAAATGCATCTCCACAATGGAGACGAGGCGCTATCATAACGACATGGACAGGCGGACCTTGGTGTTCTTCTGTCCAGGGTGTTCCTTACTCGTGACCACTGAAAAGACCTTTCAGAAGAGTTTTTCATTCATAACTGCATTGAGAAGAAAAAGATTATATATAAATATATAAATATAAAAAAATATATATTGTGAAAACATATTTATAGGCTATTGGTGCTAGAGCTGAGACGTTGAGGAACATCACCTCACAAACTCACTCTCTGGTGACTTTGACATTGTATTCATTTACACATTGTCTTGTACTGACTACTCGTGATCTGTTTTTTTGTTCTTTTTCATGTCAAGTGCATTTTAGCAATAAATGCCTTTGTTTTGAAACATGTGGTGTTTGTTGTTTCCACATTACACAGAGAACACTTACTTATGGTTGTATTCAACTGATTGATACACCAGCCATTCCTAATACTGTCACCATCTGTTGAGCAGGTTGACACATTGACGAGGGATGTGTTGACCTGAAATAGAACACAAGTACAGGGTGGGCAGGGGTTGTCAATTATATGGTCCTGGATTTCTCTGCTGACACATACATCAAAGGAAACCAAACTATGCTGAAAACAGGACCACTGTGAGCAACCAAGACCACTGAGAGCAACCAAGACTCTTACAGAGAAACTCCCTAAGATCATGAGGAGAAAACACAAAAAAAAACCACGACTCCCTTGAAGAAACTACCCCAAAACTATGAGGAAAACCTCTGAAAGGAATTAAGTTTGAGAAGACCATTGAGAGGAACCAAGACTCAAAAGAAGAACCTCTCTAAATCCATGAGGAACGCTAAAAAGGAACCAAGACTCATATGAAGAAACTCCATAAGAGCACGATAAACCACTGAAAAGAAACCAAGACTGAAAAGGGGGAACGCATCCTCTTCTGGTCAACATGGTGAGAAGTTGAAAGTGCTCCTGAGACCACCAGAGAACTTCACTAGCATGGAAGATTCCAGACTTTCCCAGAAAACTGACCACCTTCTGCAGTAATGGAGGGTTATTTAGTGAGAGTTGGCAGTGAAATTGAATTCTGATCATAGCTTTTGTTCAGAATTCACTTAAATTGACTAAACTCATTAGACCCATCCTCTCTGGCCGAGTCTGTTCAATGTCCTAGCAGCTCGGGGGCGGAGCAGCTGTTTCAGACATGAAAGCCTGATGCTAACGGTGGTTTCCCGTCACACTGACTCAGCTTTGATCTGCACTTACAGCCTAGAGACAGAGAGCAATTCAGAATCTCTTTATTGCCTTTACCGTATAAGGTGGTGTATATATAAACGCCCGTATGCAGAAGTTCCGGCCCCAGTCCCAGTCAATTATCTTGTTGATTTGTTTTATTATTATTATTATTATTATTACTATAACTATTATTAGCATTTTTATTAGACCTTTCAGTGTAAATCCCGGCAGAAAAGTCTCAAGTGTACTGAAGAATGACAAGGTAGGTATGGGCCAACTATCTCACTCTTGTTACTGTATTGTTTATTTATTTTTTTTCTTGGTCACTCTGCGAAGTATCCCACTCCTCGTAGGCAGAGAGCTTGGAGAGTTTGTAATTGGAAATTTCAAATCTTCAGCTGCAGACCCGAGTGACAAACCAATTTCTGTGGCGTACGTTCCTGAGGAAGAATCGCTCTGGAAGACCGTCGACTCCCATCTATCTAAATGCAAATGCAGATGACTCTTCCCTGGGACCCTGACAGCCAATGAGGTTCCTCGCTTTAAAGTGAGAGATTCCATGCGGACCTCAGGACTCTTGTGCTGCTAAATAAACGCAGCGGTTCCTTGATATTTGAACACAACGCTCACAGAGCCACAAACTTTACATTCTATTTTTTAAGGTCAGTTTGTAGCTTCCGTCCAAAAGAGACCTTAAATAAAAACTGGAATTCGGCAAATTTTCTAATATGCACAATTTGGAGACTTTCTGAGACTGAATGACATACTGTAATCAATAAACATGGACTAAAATGTGTCACATACAACAGTAGCAGTCATTTAGAAGCCTTTACAAATAAGAGCATGTTATACAGCAGTGCTGGGCAGTATTGCTAAAATTCAGTATCACATTTTCTAAATACGGGGTAAGTCAAAAGTCTAAGGATACCTTTTTATTTCAGAAACATTAACATTTACGGCATTTAGCAGACGCTCTTATCCAGAGCGACTTACATAAGTGCTTTGTGTGTAGTCAGAGTTTGTATCTCTATCTAGTACAGGCAGTTTTAAGTCCAAACTACTCTTATACTCAACGAAACGAAAGTGAAAATGACGTATCTGAATACCCCAGCAAGTAAGGGGAAAGGGGGCTTATCTTTTAGTCATCAACACAGAAAGTTGCAACAACAACCACATTGAATACCATGTTCAGTGAGCTGTCCCTGGTGCTGAACTGCTTCTTCAGATCTGTGTCCAGCTCCAGGGACAGCTCACTGAACATGTTGTTGAATGTGGTTGTTGTTGCAACTTTCTGTGTTGATAACGTTTGAACCACAAGAGATATTACAAATCTGACTGCATCAGTTGATTTCTGAGACAGTTCTGGTCTTCTTTGATCTGCTACACAACCAACTTCCCATTGGAAAAACTTGCCCTTGATCCAATATGGCGGCTTTCAGGATAGCGGTTATGATTTGGGAAATAGCCTAAAAAAACAGGCCTTATCACCCGTTACCTGCTGGGGTATTCAGATATGTAATTTTCCCTTCCTTTCTGAAATAAAAAGGTGTCCTGAGACTTTTGACTCACAAATGACATTTAAGTTAATAAGTAACACTTCATACGGAATATTAATAAAGTTCACAAGACATCATTAATACACTTAGTAAGATAAAACCATTATTAATAATTTTTTTAAAATTATATATATATATACACACAGTTGGGAAGGTTCAAGGAAATCACAAGTAAAGCACAAAACAATTAAAACGCTAAAAAAAAGCAACAGCAACAAGAAGACTGCAATTTTATCTGAATTATATCACATTTTAATGCTTATAATCTATTAAAGATTTCACTAAAATATTGCTGGAATCACTGCTATCATAGAAATTGATCTAAAAACTATAGTCAATACAATGTTTCTTATTATAAAACATTCTTCCAGATTTTTAAGGCTAAAGATAATTTTGTTTCTAAAAAAGATCTGATGGAATGAAACATATTACATAAAAAGACTTTCTAGATAATTTTCTAGATAAAGATTTAAGATAATTTAATTTCCCTAAATACCAGTGTGTCTATTAGATTATTCAATTATTTAACAACTTCACACAGTTTGAGTTGAGTATGTGATTTAGGCAAACAGTTAACATAGATACATAGACAGATAGCTAGCTAGATACAAACAGAATTGATCACTGTAATGGTCAGAGTTCCTAAGAAAACAATCTAACTGGTCCAGAACGCAGCAGCTGGGATCCTAACAAACACTAAACAGATCTCAGATCAGTCCTGTTTTAAAAGAGCTGCACTGACTACCTGTATCTTTTAGAACAGACTTTAAACTTTTGTACTCGTCTATAAAACTCTAGATAATCTAGAACCTGCTACATCACAGAACGTCTGTCTCTCTGTTTATGTTCCAGCTGCTGATCTTAGATCTGCAGATACTGACCTTCTGTAACTCAGCCACTTTTACTACACGCTTATAAACATCTCTCTGTAACATCTTAGTGCTTAGAAATCAAACTTTGTCTTTGGTTAATTATGTTTATGTTATTACTGATGATAACCTGTCTATAAAGCACTTTGAGCAGCCACTGGTTTGAAAAGTGCTCTATAATTAAAGATTATTATTATTATTAATACAAGCCACATTATTTGTACTAACAAAATACACAACTATAAAACTGTAGCTTCAAAAGAATATATCACCCAAACATGCTAACATGGCTAACAGTGGTTGAAAGCCAGTGGGGACCAGTTATCACCACCCAACGGGGCCCCAGCGATGTTCATTCCATAGGCACAGCTCTGGCTTTAATTTTGAAATGAAAGGCGTTCGAGAAGTGGGATCTGAATTTCAGTGCCGACCTGTTTACCTCCCACCAGCTCCGAAATCTCGCCGCTCTCCCTCCTGTTGCCCTAGCAACCAATCAGGGACCTGTGTGGAGCGTTACCTCATTCCGCTCCATCTTTATTGTTTCATAGAAAGCTGTCGGAGACCCTGTTCCTCAGGTAGAGGGTTCCGGGAACTAAGCGCCCACACTTTATTTAATCAGCGCCCTCCAAAAGCCATTTGCTCACACACCAAACCATCACCCGCACCGCCGCCGCCAGGGCTAATGGCTAAAAACCTGAACGAGTTCGTGCTGGTGAAATTTAAGATGGCACGCTGCTATCGATCCCCGTGAACCCAAATCATTTCCCAGAGGGCCTCCTGCGATCCGCCGCAAATTGTTTTTGTGAAGACATTATCAGTGTTAATCAGGCCCACGCATGGACAGTGACTTATGGTTTGGCGCCATCTAGTGTTAGAAAGCAAGTCAGAATGATTGCACTGGCTGATTTCTCCAACATCAGGCAACATAACTTTCTACTTATAACTGTTAACAGCACAGATACAATGTATAAAGGAGTAATATATTTATTTGTTAACAAAATAATACTGTTTAAATGAATGTGAGTTTTCATGTGACAAACTTGAAACTTGAACAGTGTAATAATATTCGTTCACCTTTATTTATTTCTAGCTGGCTCTAAATTGCTAATAAATATGTGCACAAATCAATATATTGGCAAAAATTAGCCATTGTAGAGTAGATTAGAGAACCAGTTAGTATTTTAGGCATGACTGAAATAATAGAGCACTTTCTTATAAAATAAAATAATGAGAAAAATTAGGTCCACACTGTTAAACGGTAATAAAAAAATAAAATTTACACCAACAATTGTGGCAATTTTATGTCAGTACTGAAATATTCCTGCCAGCATAACTGCAAAGCTACTTTACACTATCAAACAAAATAAGAACATGCGTTTATTACATTACATAACTTATTGTGGTCCATCGTAGGATATTTAATTGGCCTTTTTTGGTTCTTCACATGAATCCGGCACTGAAAGAAAAATGTCAACATGTAACATACATTGGTATTAAAATCTACGAATATAGTGAGTTCATGTTTCACACACTACAAACATACATTCAACCTAATGACAAACTGTAACTCAGTTTATATACAATACCTACATTTAGAGTTATACATTCAAACATATGGGAAACTGTAACTCAGTTTATTTACAATACCTACATTTAGAGTTATACATTCAAAATAATGAAAAATTGTAACTCAGTTTATATAATATACCTACATTTAGAGTTATACATTCAACTTAATGAGAAACTGTAACTCAGTATATATACAATACCTACATTTAGAGTTATACATTCAACCTAATGAGAAACTGTAACTCAGTTTATATACAATACCTACATTTAGAGTTATACATTAAACCTAATGAGAAACTGTAACTCAGTTTATATAAAATACCTACATTTAGTTATACATTCAACCTAATGAGAAACTGTAACTCAGTTTATATAAAATACCTACATTTAGTTATACATTCAACCTAATGAGAAACTGTAACTCAGTTTATATACAATACCTACATTTAGAGTTATACATTCAACCTAATGAGAAACTGTAACTCAGTTTATATACAATACCTACATTTAGAGTTCTACATTCAACCTAATGAGAAACTGTAACTCAGTTTATATACAATACCTACATTTAGAGTTATACATTCAACCTAATGAGAAACTGTAACTCAGTTTATATACAATACCTACATTTAGTTATACATTCAACCTAATGAGAAACTGTAACTCAGTTTATATACAATACCTACATTTAGAGTTATACATTCAACCTAATGAGAAACTGTAACTCAGTTTATATACAATACCTACATTTAGAGTTATACATTCAACCTAATGAGAAACTGTAACTCAGTTTATATACAATACCTACATTTAGTTATACATTCAACCTAATGAGAAACTGTAACTCAGTTTATATACAATACCTACATTTAGAGTTATACATTCAACCTAATGAGAAACTGTAACTCAGTTTATATACAATACCTACATTTAGAGTTATACATTCAACCTAATAAGAAACTGTAACTCAGTTTATATACAATACCTACATTCAGAGTTATACATTCAACCTAATGAGAAACTGTAACTCAGTTTATATACAATACCTACATTTAGAGTTCTACATTCAACCTAATGAGAAACTGTAACTCAGTTTATATACAATACCTTTCCACTTTAAATGTACAGTTAAAAACCCAGGCCTCTGAGGGTTAAATGGTAAACCTGTTAGAAAGCTGTCATACTCACTTCTTGCGGTCTTTGTCCTTCTTGTTGACGGACTGAGCCTGTAGCAGCTCAGTGGCAGCTTTCCGTTTGATAAAGAAGCTCATTTCCTCCTCCAGCATTCTTCTCTTTTCCTCCACCTCAATCTTCTCCTCTGTATGTAGCCGCTTCAGCTGTTCGTACCTGGCGTGAAGCTGCCAGCGTAACCAGCAGGGGGCAGCAAAGACACATGGGAAAATAAGAGCCAGAGCTGAGCAAGAAATTCAGAAAAATTAAAGGATATCATACTTCTTTTCCTACACGTGTGTGAAATTTGAACACAGGACAGTTTACTAAATAAACGTAGTAAAAAAAAACTAAATAAAAGTCGGGTTGTTTCTTTTATTCGTTGGCTTTTAACAGTTTGTTTTAAACTAGGCGCTGACCAGTCTATACAACCTCTGGCTTCAGTTCACTCAGTATGTGTTACTGAGCAAATGCTACAGATCACTTTTTGCTGAAATATCATCCGTGGTTTCAAATATGTTTTTTCAAATTGTCCTCCAGGTTTGAGAATTTTGGTCTCTCCTCATTCAGAGTGATAGGAATCTGGTCTTGTACGGCTGGAAATCAATCAATCAAGCAATCAATTAAAAAAAATTTTTTTACAGAAAAGCAGTAAAAAGGTGGAAACAGAGAGAGGGATGGTAAAAAAAGAGACCATGCATAACAGAAATGTGAGAAGGGGTCTCCAGGTCCAAGCCCCCCCTAGAGTAAGCCAGAGGCGACAATGGCAGGATAAACTCCCTTGGTAAGAGGAAGAAACCCTTAGAGGAACGCAACCCATCCTCCTCTGGGCGGTCACTCTCTCTCTATCCGGGGTTGACCAGAGGAGAATGGTCACTCTCTCTCTCTATCTAGGGTCGACCAGAGGAGTACGGTCTCTCTCTCTCTCTATCCGGGGTCGACCAGAGGAGGACAGTCTCTCTCTCTCTATCTGGGGTCGACCAGAGGAGGATGGTAACTCTCTCTCTCTATCCGGGGTCGACCAGAGGAGGATGGTAACTCTCTCTCTCTATCTGGGGTTGACCAGAGGAGAACGGTCACTCTCTCTCTATCTGGGGTTGACCAGAGGAGAACGGTCACTCTCTCTCTATCCGGGGTCGACCAGAGGAGAACGGTCTCTCTCTCTTTATCCGGGGTCGACCATAGGGGGACGGTCACTCTCTCTCTTTCTATCTGGGGTCGACCAGAGGAGGATGGTAACTCTCTCTCTTTCTATCTGGGGTCGACCAGAGGAGGATGGTAACTCTCTCTGTCTCTATCCGGGGTCGACCAGAGGAGAACGGTCTCTCTCTCTTTATCCGGGGTCGACCATAGGGGGACGGTCACTCTCTCTCTTTCTATCTGGGGTCGACCAGAGGAGAACGGTCACTCTCTCTCTCTCTATCCGGGGTCGACCAGAGGAGAACGGTCACTCACTCTCTCTCTCTCTATCTGGGGTCGACCAGAGGAGGACGGCCACTCTCTCTCTATCCGGGGTCGACCAGAGGAGAACGGTCTCTCTCTCTTTATCCGGGGTCGACCATAGGGGGACGGTCACTCTCTCTCTTTCTATCTGGGGTCGACCAGAGGAGAACGGTCACTCTCTCTCTCTCTATCCGGGGTTGACCAGAGGAGGATGGTCACTCTCTCTCTATCCGGGGTTGACCAGAGGAGGGCGGTCACTCTCTCTCTATCCGGGGTCGACCATAGGGGGGCGGTCACTCTCTCTCTTTCTATCTGGGGTCGACCAGAGGAGTACGGTCTCTCTCTCTCTCTATCTGGGGTCGACCAGAGGAGGACGGTCACTCTCTCTCTATCCGGGGTCGACCAGAGGAGGACGGTCACTCTCTCTATCCGGGGTCGACCAGTGGAGGATGGGTTCCTCCCTTGAGCTTGGGGTTCCTCTAAGGGTTTCTTCCTCTTACCAAGGGAGATTTTCCTGCCATTGTCCCTCTGGCTTACTCTGGGGGGGGGGCTGAACCTGGAGACCCATTCTCAAGTTTCTATTATGCATGGACTCTTTTTTGATTGATTGATTGATTTCCAGCCATACAAGACCAGATTCCTATCACTCTGAATGAGAAGAGACCAAAATACTCAAACCTGTAGGACAATTTGGAAATACATATTTGAAACCACAGATGATACTTCACCAAAAACCGGTCTGTAGCGTTTGCTCAGTAACACATAAAATGTCTTTATTTCGCGTTCTGGTTATTTGCGTGCGCAGTAGGGGGTCACAGTTGGCAGGAGAAATGCGTTTACGCCCACTGCATGGCAGAAAGACTGAGCGACAAATCTGAGCTCTCGTTTTACAGCTTACTGAAAGTTAAAGGTAAAGAAATGGATCACATTTAGCTTCCTATTCTACAGCTTCCTGCCTGAATTTTCCAGTTCCACCTTAAATAGTGCAGCAGTTACTTTTGTGGCAGGAAAAAGCCAACTGCAGATCATATACTGCATCAATTAATTAATTAATTAATTATTATCAATTAAATATTTA
This sequence comes from Megaleporinus macrocephalus, assembly GCA_021613375.1. NCBI lineage: Eukaryota > Metazoa > Chordata > Actinopteri > Characiformes > Anostomidae > Megaleporinus > Megaleporinus macrocephalus. The sequence goes on from CM038709.1 coordinate 47,209,467, forward strand.
GCATCTTTTATCCATTTATTTTGTGTATGACTGAAGATTTTTAGCATTTATTAAAAACATCCATGTGGATGAGCCTTGTGTCCTAAAAATGAAGGCATAATAAACACAGCCTAATTGCAGGAATTCAAGGAATTCAAGGAATTCTGGAACAGGGACAAAAGGAAAGTTTTGTTTTCCATGACACGGACCTTCTAAAAATGCGTCAGAGAAAAGCCCTCCAAAGCATAACCAGAAGAAAAATGGGGCGGGTTTGTTTTATTTCATACCTCTCTCTCAGCTTCTTTTAGCTCTGCCTCCTTCTCCTTCACTTTCTGAACGAAGGTCTGCTTCATCTCCTCCTCTCTTTTCTGCAGCTCACTCAGAAACTCCTGACGCTTCAGTTCATACATCTGCTGAAGGCTACAACACACAAACACATGAACCGTTACAGATGTTCAGAATTACTACTGTCAGTTTTCTGTACATTACTGTTCTTCAGTGATCAAGACCCCCACAGGACCCCCACAGAGCAGGTACTATTAGGGAGGTGGATTATTCTCAGTACTGCAGTGACTGACATGGTGCTGATGTGAGTGGATCAGACACAGCAGTGCTGCTGCTGCAGTGTTTTAACACTGTGTCCACTCACTGTCCACTCTATTAGACACTCCTACTACTTGCTGGTCCACCTTGTAGATGTAAAGTCAGAGACAGTAGCTCATCTGCTGCTGCACAGTTTGTGTTCCTCTAGTCCTTCATCAGTGGACACAGGACGCTGCCCACAGGACACTGCTGTCTGGATAGTTTTGGTTGGTGAACCATTCTCAGTCCAGCAGTGACACTGAGGTGCTTAAACACTCCAGCAGAAGCACTGCTGTGTCTGATCCACTCACACCAGCACAACACACACTAACACACCACCACCATCTCAGTGTCACTACATATTGTTAGGACGAGTTTACAGGGCAGACTGAACAGAAGCGCTGCAATCATAAAGACTTGAGACCTGAGAGATTCACCTGACAGGTTTGGACTCTGAGTCCGTGTCCTTGAAGCCCATCTCTTGCAGCTTACAGCGTCTGTAGAGCTCATAGTGCCGTGTATGTGTTTGCTCCCGCAGGTCCTCCATGTTCACACAGATCAGCATCTCCCGCAGCTTCACAAAATCACAGTGATTCTCGTTCTCCACTGAAAAACAACCACAGATCCACACGACCTCAAAACTCGTCACTGTTCAATACACACAGTACACTCACTGTCCACTGTATGAGCTCCACTGACCATACAGGACCTACACTCACTGTCCACTGTATCAGCTCCACTGACCATACAGGACCTCCACTCACTGTCCACTGTATCAGCTCCACTGACCATACAGGACCTACACTCACTGTCCACTGTATCAGCTCCACTGACCATACAGGACCTCCACTCACTGTCCACTGTATCAGCTCCACTGACCATACAGGACCTCCACTCACTGTCCACTGTATCAGCTCCACTGACCATACAGGACCTACACTCACTGTCCACTGTATCAGCTCCACTGACCATACAGGACCTCCACTCACTGTCCACTGTATCAGCTCCACTGACCATACAGGTCCTACACTCACTGTCCACTGTATCAGCTCCATTGACCATACAGGACCTACACTCACTGTCCACTGTATCAGCTCCACTGACCATACAGGACCTCCACTCACTGTCCACTGTATCAGCTCCACTGATCATACAGGAGCTCCACTTACAGACTGTAGTTAATGTAATCCTCTGTATACTTTATTACTCTGTTCTTTAATGATCAGGACCACCACAGAGCAGATACTATTAGGGAGGTGGCTCATTCTCAGCACTGCAGTGACACTAGTATCTGGTGGTGTGTTAGTGTGTGTTGTGCTCGTGAGAGTGGATCAGACACAGCAGTGCTGCTGCTGGAGTGTTTAAACACCTCAGTGTCACTGCTGGACTGAGAATGGTCCACCAACCAAAACTATCCAGACAGCAGTGTCCTGTGGGCGGCGTCCTGTGTCCACTGATGAAGGACTAGGGGAACACACACTGTGCAGCAGCAGATGAGCTACTGTCTCTGACTTTACATCTACAAGGTGGACCAGCAAGTAGTAGGAGTGTCTAATAGAGTGGACAGTAAGTGGACACAGTGTTTAAACACTCCAGCAGCAGCACTGCTGTGTCTGATCCACTCACACCAGCACAACACACTACTAACACACCAGCACCACGTCAGTGTCACTGCAGTGCTGAGAATGACCCACCTCCCTAATAGTATCTGCTCTGTGGTGGTCCTGTGGGGGTCCTGATCATTAAAAAACAGAGTAATAAAGTGTTCAGAGAATCAGATGAACTACAGTCTGTGAGTGGTGCTCCTGTATGGTCAGTGGAGCTGATACAGTGGACAGTGAGTGGAGCTCCTGTATGGTCAGTGGAGCTGATACAGTGGACAGTGAGTGGAGATATAAGGAGGTGATATTAACAATGATTGTTTGCAGATATAAAATAAAATCTCTAAACCATCCCATTAATCAACTACAGGAGGAAATTTTTTTTGGGTCACTGTTTCTTCCTGACCTTGCAGGTGAATCAAGTCTTTGTTCATGAATTCTTATGGTTTATCACAATCTATTGATATGAATATCCATAGTTTATATACTACATCATACACCTAAATAGAGAGTGTCACAACATCATGATATAAACATAGAGAGCTCTCACCTTGCACCACGCCCCAGGGGTACTGTCGGGCCTTCGCCATTTTATTTCCGATGTTCACCTCCTCTGTGCTCCCAACAACAGCAAACGGCAGATGACCCTGCGGCAGCAACAACAACATAGAAAAGAATCAATCACATATAAATAAATAAATTATTTAACAACAACTTGAATATAGAACATAGTCGATATCAGCTAAGACAGAATTCTGTCTTTTAAGGGAACCCCAGCTGGTAACACTTGTAAGCCTTAATATGTTGTAATGACTAAATTATTACAGACATGTTGTAAAAAATCACAAAAGTATCAGATTTATTTATAAATTAACTCTTTTATTCTAAATATTTAGCATATGGACGCATCCAATATTACGCACAATACCTGCTGGGTAGATGAGGTCAGATGGTTTCAGGTCTGAACTGGACTGTGGTGTGAAGGAGTGAATGTTAGTTACTAACCTAGCTTAAAGAAAACCATGTACATTGTGTTGTTGATGTTGTTTCAGTGAAAGGCAGTGAAAGACTGATATTAGTCTAAACAGCTTCACAAACATAAACAAGCAGAATAGTTAGTGAAGCAGCGTGTGGACCAACACAGCCACCCAAAGACCCCCGCTCTGCTCTCCTCACTTCAGTCTGGATGAGTTTGAGTGGTTCAGTAGACCACCACTGGTGAGAGACTTGACGGAGGCTGTTGGTTTTAAGCGTAGACTAAAACACAATGCAGTGCCAACGTTTCAGCGTCAGTTGCTTCTCCTCGTTTGTGGATCCTGAAGGTGAAAGTAGAGTCTTAGTAGTGAACATACTACTCACTAATAAAGGAGTGTGAAGCTCAGAGACACTCCCGTTCAGTGTATCTAGCTGTTTACTGAGCGTGAATGTTTCCTGCTAGAAAGCGGAGCTCCTTTAACAGACACTCTCCTTCTCCGTCAACACCAACACACAGCTTCACAACAACTCCAGCACTGTGTCACTCTCTCCTCCACCCTCTCTGTTCACCATTTACACTAACGTGGTGTGTGATGTCACCGCTGATCTCAGAAATGTTGTGTTCTAGCTCAAACTGTAAAAACTGACCATTTGACGTCACTACCCGCTGCTCACGTCAGTAGTTACAACAATGGAGACCTACGTGCAGCGGGATTTTACAGAAAATCTAATAAATCTGATACTTTTAGTTATTTTTTATAATGTGTCTTAATAATTTAGAGTCATTACACCATATTAAGGCTTACATGTGTTACCAGCCAGGGTTCCCTTTAAGATACTACTGCTTCTGCTCTAGCATTCTTCTGCCCATGTTTACAACAGCACATCACTGACTGTCAGAAACCACATAATCAGCTTGGCACAGTCTGAGGTGAGCATGATAGAATTTTAGGCAAGCAGCTGGCAGCACACTAATTAGTTAGTAGCACAAAAATAAAGAAGCAAACAACACCAAAGACGTCTTGGCTGATGAATGAGCGACATTTGGTATGTACACGTGGGAGGGGGGTGTATATCTGTGGTTGGAAGGCAGTAAGGTTCTGGCAACGTACGTTCATAGTCGCGTTGATGTTTGCCACAGTCTCGTCATCAACTGGAAACTGGTAGATTTGGACGCCGTTGCTGACCAGCTCACTCATAATCTTGAGCTTGAATTTGTGGAGCTCGCTCTTAGAGATGGTGTCTGCTTTGGCGATGACTGGAATGATGTTCACCTGCAACAGACGACAGCACATATGGTCAGCGGGAACAGTAAGCCGTTGTAAGCCTGTGAGCAAGGTTGTGTTCCTCAGTGTGGATGTCTGCTTAGGGGACCCTCTGGCCAAATTAAACCCTACTAGAGCGCATGACATTTCCACTTCACGTTTAGAGTGTTTCTGTAATCACTCCAGCTCCACTCCAGGTTTTCTGTTTCCCACTCCGTACTCGCTTCTGACTCGCACATCAGAGAAACCGCGTCCACTTGTAACCGAAGTCTGACGATGCGTATTTAGGGATGGTGTATATTACATGTATTATTTTTTCTTTATTTATTTTTCCTTTTTATTTTAATATTATATTATTACCTCAGAATATACTTTTTCATGCTTATCTGGCTTTTATATACATTCCTTAATATTTCAGATACTCTATATCAGAGGCCACTAATAGGTGGGTCCGGACCCTGACGTTGTCCATTGCGGGAAACAGATAAACGGAACTTTTCTCGTCTTTATGGTATGCGGGATTCACGGCGCCTCAAACTCACAGACCAATCACGTGCACTGTACGATCACTAAAGGCGCTCCAGCCCAGTCACCAGCTAAGCTAATTAAGATGGTAAACAAACACACACACAATAAGTGTCTGGCTTGCGGGATGGAGCGACATTGGAGCAGACGCTCTGCTTCCACTCCTCACCACTCACATGCTTTGATCACTGTATCTGTTGTAAACATGACTAGTTGTCTCCTGGTGGTGCTACAGCAGCCACTACAGAGATGTTCAGGTTTAAACACTTGGAAAAGCTCATCCTGATGAGCATCTTGAAGGTGGGAGGGAGAATAAAAGGAAAACTACAAGCACTTTGCAGCCTGTAAGACTTTTATTTGCAATTAAAGACAGAAGCCAGACAGCGGGAGCCACATTAGAGGATTAGTTTATAGCGGTAGGGTTGTGCATGTATGTAATGCTGGTCACCAAAGATGTCTTGGCTGATGAAAATATGGAACTTGTATTCATGCTAGCTACCTGTTCTAGGTGAAAAGCAAGGTTTGTGTCAAGACTACACCACCAGTCAAAAGTTTGGACACCTACCTGAGTATATATACTATAAAGGTGTTAAGATCTGAATGTTTAATTCTGCTCCAGGAATAATTCCATACCCACTATTCTATGGTTCTGATCTCTTCACACTTATTCACTAATATTATTAATATTAATACAGTACACATAAGAAGAACTTTGGACTGGTAGTGTATTTCTGAGGTGATACTGTATAATGTAACATAAATGGGTGAAAGGTATTACTGTAGCTGGCGAGCCTTCCTAACTGCTGGAGTCAGCTAGTTAGCCTTTTAAAGGACATGTGCCAGTAAGAACCAGTGCCTGACCTTACTGTACAGCTTCTTCATGGTTACCAGGTCCAGGGATTTGAGGGAGTGACCAGACGGAGCGATGAAATAGAGGCACGCGTGGATCCTGGAGTCGTGGTAGTTATGAAGCGAGCGCTTTATCTTCAGCTCCTCTTGCAGGTAGGACTCAAACTGAGCGTCGATGTAGTCCACAATGTGCTGATAGCTGTGAACAGCAAGGTACACAAAAGCTGACAAAAATATTTTAACCACAAATCTAATTTACCCAGTTTTTTAACCCTTACACTACATGTTTGGTTCAAGGTCAGAGAATTAGCATGGACAGAGGTGATATGTCCCCACCAATATCCAGCGATTATTGAATTTTCCCCACCAATAATTTGATCCCCTCCAAGAAAAAACGATCTGTCAACGTCTCGTTAACCTAGAGGTGCAGAAAGGGTTAAATCACGTTCTCTACCAGAGTCCTACCTCCCTGTAACACATATAGCCAGTTTGATTGGCTGTCATGTGAGACTCTGTAGCTACGTTTGGTTGTTAGGAGCGCTAAAACTGGAAGGAGAACTTTCACACCAGCACTAGTTAGTCTGTTTAAAACAGACTCTGGTTTGTTTGCTGCGGTTTGTTTTGGCAGGTGTGAAAACAGTAATCGCACTCGGGTGTGGAACAAAACAACCGCACCGAGACCCTCGAGAGGAGGTGTTCTCGGTCCGGTTGCAAATGAACTCCGGAGCGGTTCGTTTGTGGTGAGAACGTGATCCGACCTAGATCCGACCCAAGTATTAGGTGTAATCCACAAGTTTGATCTAAACATCTCCTGCAGCCAGGTGTGCTTTGCATTATGGGATGCGGCAGATGGCGTAAACAGAGAACTGGAGAACTGAAGCGAAGTCTCTCTTGGACTAGCAGTGAGGGACGTTGTCTACTTGATGTTTGGAGTGAGCTGGGTGGTCTGCAGGTGGACTGTAGTTTGGTATATTATGAGATTATTATTACAGCTATGAACAGATTCTGTCTCTGCCGCTGCTCCGTGATACGCTCTACAAGAAATGTGCAGTAGTTTAGAAAACCGGATCTTCTCCCTGTGTTTGCTTTCTTGCTCGCACGCCAGATAGCTGTGACCAATCAGAGGAGACAACGTGCTCACGTGGTTTGTTGGGGCGCATTTTGGTGCGTTTCGGTTTTTGCCTGTGTGAAAACAGACTTAACCGAGGAGGAAACACTCCAATTAAACAAACTCATTAACTGATCCAGACCAGTGAAACAACTACAGGTGTGAAAGCGCCCTTAAAGTCAAGTTCACTAATGAAACGAGTCCACCAGATTAAACGGTAATGGCGATACAAGGCTTTGGCGCACAGCATACAGCAGGTTAACATCGTCTGTAGTTATGAATAACAAGCAGCGTTATTAATGTTATTAAATGTTATTACTTTTATTAATGCTAATGTATAAGAGATGTCAGTTGCACCATGGCTGAAGTAATGTTGATAAGCTTTAGATGTAAACTCACTGTTTACTGGTTTGAAACTGGCTGAAACGAGCCTATATCTTGTAGTTTAATTAAGACATTAAGAAAGATTGAATTGTTTTCTGTGATTGTTACTTATATGTAGTATATCAGTATATGTAGTATATCTGTATATGTAATACATCAGTCCTTTATCATTTTATCATGGAGCAAAGTGAAAACAACAACAAAAAAACAGTCAAGGGGGGTGGATTCATAGGTCCCCACCAATGTCAAGAGCAACTCTACACTTGGCTACAAGCAGTGGAAACTTATACCTCACCAAAGTTCAGACTTCAACAATGCTTAATGGACACCAGTTGGAATAACAGGAATAACATTGTCACACGTAGGAAATGTACCAAGAAAACTTATCAAATCGATAAAAATAACAGTTTATTAGTCTTACCTTTCCCGTTTGTTCATCTGGTCTCCAAAGCCCACAGTGTTGACTACAGTAAGCTTTAATCGAACATTGCTCTCTTGCAGATCATACGTGTGAGATCTCAGCTTCACCTTAGGCTCAAAGTGGGACGACTCAAAGTTCTCAAAGTTGGTGTTGAACAGGGTGTCCATTAGTGTGGACTTTCCAATACCGGTCTCCCCTGATAATGATAGGTAATATATTCATATTATACATATACACCAATCAGCCATAACATTAAAATTAAAGATCTTTACATTGACTTATGTTAGAAACAATCAGTCACACAGATACACTAATATACACTACACTTTATATGTATGTATAATATACATATAAACCAATCAGCCATAACATTAATAACATTAACACCAATGCCATACCCAGCCATAACATTAACACCAATCAGCCATAACATTAAAACCACATTGGAATTAAAGATCTTTACATTGACTTATGTTAGAAACAATCAGTCACACAGATACACTACACTTTATATGTATGTATAATATTCTGCTGAAATATATGATGAATATGGAAAATCAATGTATTCAATGCTATACAAAAAGAAACTATACTATAAAATTTGGATGCAGGTAAAAATATGAAATTACTATAAAGTATTAGTCCTTTGATTTAAATAGGTAGTAGGAAAAAAATTTGAAGAAAAGTGTCAATTTAAAACGAAATAATGTTCCATGTGTCCAGAATGATGAGCTGTAAAACACCTAAAACTTTTTTTCACAGAATTGTTAAAATATTCAATAAAACACCTTTTAGGGAATTATAAAATTAAAATCCAGACGTTATTCATTTGTATACTAAATAAACACAAAAGGTTAATATGGAATATGGAGTGTGTTTATAATACATATGATTACTCTTTATTTTCAGTAAATATTCAGTAAACGTCCTGTTACTCTCACCAATACAGAGGATGTTGAAACAGAAGCCCTGATTCGTGGACTTGTTCACCAGTTGATCTGGCAGACTGTCAAAACCAACATGACCCGACAGGGTGAGCGGACGAGCATTCTTTTCCTACAGAGAGAGAGAGAGAGTGAAATAGAACGAGAGTGAGAAAGAGCGAGAGAGTAAAAAAGAGAGATAATGAGAGAGAGAGTGAGAGAAAGATGGAGAGAATAAGAGAGAGAGAGAGAGTGAGAGAGAGAGGGTAAGACAGTGAGAGAGAGAAAGACAGCGAGTGAGAGAGACAGGGAGCGAAAGAGAGATGATGATGAAAGAAGGACAGCCAAGGGGAGGCCGGAACAGAAAGGACCAGAGAGGAAAAGCGAGAGCGAGGGAAGAAGAGAGCATTCATAAACCCACTGGACTCCGACAGCACTCTGAAAAGGAGGTCATTGTTGCAGCCACTCCACACGATCTGTACTGTAATCGACAAACTACAATGATCACACTGACGTCTTCACACATCAGCTCTGTGTGTGTTGAGAAAGAAAACCATCCATCACCTCCCAGCAGTAAGGCTTTCATCTTACTAGTTTAAAAGTTTCTACATACAAAAACATTACTATCGATTATAATTAAACCAGAAAATGATCTGAGCTATTGTGTAGCTTTTCTATTGGTCTATTCATCATAAAAATAGACTACTGCAGGTCCACTGTAGGTCAGTAAGCTTGTTTACACATGTTTAACTGTTAATGTCCCCTTTAAGCATCACAAACACACGATTACAACTTTTGCCTGTGAACTGCGTCTCTGTTATTACAAAATTGACTTGGATATGAATAAATCAACACTTCTGCTGAACACATCTGCTTTCAGCATTTCTGGATTGCCACGAGTCTCAACAGTAGCGTCTCCTTAATCAGCCCTGCTCCTGGCAGCCCACTGCTCTGCATCTGTCTGTGTTTTTCTGCTCCCAGCACACCTGATGCAACTAATTAGCTCATTAACAGTCATTGCAGAGCTGAAGTTGACCTACTGAAGCAAGGAAAACACTAAAACGCACAGAAACACTGTCCTACATCACAGAGCTGTTATAAGGAAGTGACTCAACAGCTGCTGAATGAACATCCAACCCTGCTTTGGACTGTTTAAGAGTCAAGTATAAATCAGACCAGTCTCAATTAACCAATAAATCCCTATCAATGACCCTTTTTCAGTAGAAGTACTGAAATTACATTAGTTCTGTTTCTCACTGACTGGCTAATTATATGGTTATTGTATTTAATGCTGAGAAAGCAAAGCATTACATCCCTTTAGTAAGGCAGATAACTTACGCTTTCAAGCGGTGTTGTGTCTTATGTTATGTAATATTCTATAGAACAGCATTATGTTCCTCAAAATTACATAACAAATTACAAATATAAATTATATGCCGTTTATGTTGGAACAGAAAGTAACTGACATAATACTTAAGGATACTTAAGATATTCTAGATTAAAAAAAACATGATTATTGATTATAAAGCCCCCCCAAACACCAAACATGCCCAAAAAACAGCTTTGACCTCATACTATATATACACACATACTATATATATACACAGCACACCCCAAAACTAATGTTATCTAACTTACTTAATCACATTTCTAATCAAAGTACAGAAAAATATATATATTTTCATATATATATGTTCATGTATTTAATACTGAGAACTTGGGTGTAGGTGATTTTTACTAAATCACCTGAGAATTTAAAGAAATGTGAGAATAACTCAGTTAGCGTGTCATGTTTTCTTCTATTGGTGTCTCACTACAATACATTGTATGCAATTTATGTTGGGACAGAAAGATATTTGTCTTTGTTTTTGATTATAACCCACCCCCACCCCCCCCCAAGAAAAAACAATAAACTCAACCCCTATGTAATATATATAAGAATTTAACTATATATTAAGAAATTAAAGAAATAAAGAATAAGTAAGTTAACTTGTCATGTTTTCTTTCATTGGTGTCTCACTACAATACACTGTATGCAATTTATGTTGGAACAGAAAGTCATTAGTGTAATAGTTTCTATAAAAAAAACATGATTATTGATTATAACCCCCCCCAAGTTAATGTTGTCTAACTTACTTAACCCCATTAGTTATGTTTCTATAATAATAATAATAATAATAATATAATAATAATATCTTATGTATATATCTTGTGTATGTTTTGTATATTCTTTTTTATATTTCAGTTATTACTAAATGTATATATTTTGCCTATTTTTAATATTGTCTATTTATTGTATGTTTGCACTGTTTTACATATATAATGCTGTCCTGCTGTAGAGTTGTATCTGAGCCTCACCCCAAACATTTCAATGCATGTTATGTCCTGACATGATGTGCAAATGACAAATAAACATGAAACTTAACAATAATAGTAATAATAATAGTAATAATATATTTAATGTTGAAAACTTATCATTTTAGTCAGAAGTGGGTGATTATCACTAAATCAATTAGGGTTTTTAAAAAATAAGAGAACTTAGTTAGCTTGTCATGTTTTCTTTCATTGGTGTCTCACTACAATACACTGTATGCAATGTATGTTGGGACAGAGTCATTAGTGTAATAGTTTCTATAAAAAAAACATGATTATTGATTATAACCCTCACACGTTAACATTGTCTAACTTGCTTAATGACTTTTCTAAATATAGTAAATACAGTCACCCATTAGTTTTGTTTCTATAATAATAATAATAATAATAATAATAATAATAATAATATCTTACGTATATATCTTGTGTATGTTTTGTATAGTCCTTTATATATTTCAGTTATTACTAAATGTATATATTCTAGCCTATTTTTACTTCAATATTGTCTATTTATTGTATGTTTGCACTGTTTTTACATATTTTACATATTTACTTATTTTCAATGTCCTGACATGATGTGCAAAAGATGTACAAATAAACTTGAAATTTAACAATAATAGTAATAATAATAGTAATAGTAATAATGTATTTAATGTTGAAAACTTATACTTTTAGTCAGAGGTGGGTGATTTTCACTAAATCCCTTAAGGATTTTAAGAAATATAAGAATAATTCAGTTAGCTTAGCTTAGTTTTCACTCAGTTCTCCATCAGTAACAATTAGTTTATCCCGGGCGGGTCTCACCTCCCACACCCACTAACTCGACTAGAACGATAATAATAACTGAAAGTGACGATTAACTTACAATTTGGTGAAGAACATCTGAGGACGACATCTGTAAGACGAGTAATATTTAAAGTTGTATAAAGTTTTAAGCTCGGTTTACTCGACAGATGAGCAACGGCTCCCGGCTGACAGACGATGCGCGTGAAGGGAGGGAGCGGGAGAGACTACTGCAAACTTAGGTAGGACCGCGTCGAGCTCGGCTGTAAATGCCTCTTTTAACATCAAACTTCTTCGAATAAGGTTCTTTTACGTATTAATATTTAAAAAAAATAAGCTATTTTTATCAGGAAATATGAAAAAGGCTACTCCTCGTCTACGCTTTCTGAATATAGGTTCGCTCCGGACACCCCCACTGAGTGAAAGTGGTACGTTCCGGCTTCGCCGCCACCCATTCGCGGGGTTGCAGTGCAATGGTGTCCATATTGGCTCCACCGTGAAGCGCCGCTCTGATTGAGGAGCATCGAAAACAGGAGCCAAGATGGAGCAGAGAGGAGGCCAGTTTCACTCTCCAGCCACACTGCGACCCCTGCCTGGCACGTTCATCCACAGATTCATTTATTTTCGGAGAAACGGAGAACCGCGGCTGCTGATAAAGGAGGACGGGATGTGTGGAATATAGAAGAACATCTATTTTCTGGTGTCTCTGATAAACATCATGGCGTTGGAATGCACCCAGGAGTCCGTGCTGGAGTTTCTAATAGAAAAAGGTGGCCGTGTGAGGAATAAGGAGTTGACAGAGCATTTCAAAGTGTTTCTTGCTGGAGATAAGGACAGTAACGTGGTGAAGATGTCCTTCAAACGGTTTGTGGATAACGTGGCCTACGTCAAGCAGGAGAATGGAGACAAGGTGGTGTGCTTGAAGAAGAAGTATCGGAAGACGAAGGATGGGGAGAGCACTTTGACAGGAGCTACACAGGACCAGAATTTCAGGCAAGGTGTGTCGTCTCCTGGGAGGGAGGATGTTGATGGCAGTGAGAAGCTTGGCCAGGAATCTGATATGTCCTCAAATGACAAGGTGCCCGATGATGAGGAGCGGGGGATGGAGGTGGACTTGTGCGTGTCAGACATTGCACTAGTTGAAGTGACCGCCTCGGATGGTGGTGTCTTTGCGCAGAAGGCAGACGCCCCTGAAAAGGAGTGCCATGAAATTGAGGTCACTACTTCTGTAAAAGTGACCGGAGATGCGGAACACGAGGGGGCGGCTTGCAGAGGAGGCTATGCGCCGCAGCTGGCGGGCCGACGGCGAACCTCTCGAGGGTCGCAGCGTAGCCTCCTGGCCATCTCGGATGAAGCAGACTCCGGGGGCACCTCGGGTGTGGAGGTCAGCACCCCGAGAGGTAGCCGCAGGAGCTTCGTGGAGCTGATGATGAACAGCTCCCCGCAGGTGCGCCGCAGCCTGGTGCGCAGGAGCTCGCAAGGCCAGATGGCGGCCAAGCGGCGAGATTCTGTGAAAAGTGAAGGGGATACAGGCTTGGTGGAGGAGGACTGCACCTCGGTGACTCTAGACCCACTAGAGCATGAGTGGATGATGTGCGCCAGTGACGGGGAATGGGACAGTCTCCTGCGGTTACTGGTTTGTGAGCCAGGTCTCGTCACCAAGAAGGACTTTGTCACCGGCTTCACGTGCCTGCACTGGGCGGCCAAGCTGGGCAAGCACGAGTTGCTTGCGTTGCTGGTCACCTTCGCCCAGCAGCACTCCGTGGCAGTCAACGTGAACGCCCGTTCCAGTGCTGGGTACACGCCTCTCCACCTGGCGGCCATGCACAACCACGTGGAGGTCATAAAGCTGCTGGTGGGAGCTTTCGATGCCGACCTAGAGGCAAGGGACTACAGCGGGAAGAAGGCTTCGCAGTACCTCAACCCCGCGGTGGCAGGGGACATCCGAGAAATCGTAGGCGCTTGCGGGGATTCCGATGCAGAGAAGCCCAAGTTGCTGGGCAAGCCCAAGTCGCTGTACCGCAAGGCTTCCATCGGCAGGATCAAGCTGAACCGAGGGAGGGTCAGGACCCAGATTGTTCACAGCACCTCGTTCCGAGAGACCGAGGAAGGGGATGTGTCCCTGAAGAGCCCGGTCAAGTCCAGGCCCGTTTCCAACCTCTTTGGATAGCAAGGATAGAGGAATCTTCTCAGGCTTTCGGCTTTCCCAAAATTGAGTCCTGAGGAACTTCCGCTTCTACCTCTGAGGCACTGACAGTGTAGCATTGTTTCACCCCCAGAATCATTCACGTGGCACTAATCTGCCTGTTTGCTAATAGGCTTAGACACGGATATGCCCGTACATCTCAGCACTTAGAGCTTTCAACGAGCATGAATGAGTGGATGGGAAATCAGGTCACTCCTTGTGTGAAAACGTGGCCCAATCGGAATCTGATCCTTTTAGCACTTCACTGCTGCACCGATGCACGTGACACTTTGATGTTATGAAGGAATTCCATGGATTTCTCAAAATCTCTGCATAGTAACTTAATTTCATTGAATAGGAACCAAACAGTTCCACACCCCTAAAACAAGACCCTAACTAATTTAATTCTTCTTAATCAGATTTTAATTCTATTGATTCTCTGTATACTTTATTACTCTGTTCTTTAATGGTCAGGACCCCCACAGGACCACCACAGAGCAGATACTATTAGGGTGGTGGATCACAAACAGATGAGCTGTCATCTCTGACTTTACATCTACAAGGTGGACCAGCAAGAAAGACGTGTCTAATAGAGTGGACAATGAGTGGACACAGTGTTTAGACACTCCACCATCACTGGTGTGTCTGATTCACTCATACCAGCACAACACACACTAACACACCTCCCAAATAGTATCTTCTCTGTGGTGGTCCTGTAGGGGTCCTGACTATAGAAGAACAGAGTAATAAAGTATACAGAGAATCAGATGAACTACAGTATGTAAGTGGAGGTCCTGTATGGTCAGTGGAGCTGATACAGTGGACAGTGAGTGGAGGTCCTGTATGGTCAGTGGAGCTGATACAGTGGACAGTGAGTGGAGGTCCTGTATGGTCAGTGGAGCTGATACAGTGGACAGTGAGTGTAGGTCCTGTATGGTCAGTGGAGCTGATACAGTGGACAGTGAGTGGAGGTCCTGTATGGTCAGTGGAGCTGATACAGTGGACAGTGAGTGGAGGTCCTGTATGGTCAGTGGAGCTGATACAGTGGACAGTGAGTGTAGGTCCTGTATGATCAGTGGAGCTGATACAGTGGACAGTGAGTGGAGGTCCTGTATGGTCAGTGGAGCTGATACAGTGGACAGTGAGTGGAGGTCCTGTATGGTCAGTGGAGCTGATACAGTGGACAGTGAGTGTAGGTTCTGTATGGTCAGTGGAGCTGATACAGTGGACAGTGAGTGGAGGTCCTGTATGGTCAGTGGAGCTGATACAGTGGACAGTGGGTGTATAATAATGGGCCATTAAGAAAAACTATATTTCTTTTGTAAATACGACTAAACTTAATCGAATTGTGCTGAAATTTTTTCAAATTATTGGAATTTCTTTCAGATTTGCTACTAAATCACTTTATAAGCTCATGCAAATAACCTTAGAGCTATCAACATAGTTCTTCTGCAAAGCATGTATATATTGAGGGTCTCAGTTTTCCAAGCGTGGGTTAAGCCTAAACAGGATTATCAGAAGAAAATGACCACTAAATCTGCAACTCAGTCCAAGACTAGGCTTAATCCTTGTTTAGCAAACAGATCAGAGCTGCTCGCCAATGGAAACATTGGTCACTTATTATGCACGGTGCTTGTTTTGAACGTGTTTTGGTTCTGCTTTGTTAACCACACGGTACAATCTTGGATAGTTTGGTGGTGAAGTTGGACTGTGTGCCTTTAACGCTCCTTTGTCTTCCATTTCTTTGCTACACTCGTGGCTTTAGATGCGCATCAATAGACATCTGTGAATAACAATCATGACTGTTATACACTACCACTCAAAAGTTTGGGATCACAGTGAAATGTTCTTGTTTTAATGGAGTATCTTCTTCCTTAACACAACAATGGACTGACGGGTCTCTAAAGAAAGTTGTTTCTTTCTGGTCATTGTGAGTCGGTCAGCAAGCCATCAACTGCTGATCTTCAGATACTAAACTAACCTAGAATGTTGTTCCCTTTTATACTCACTTATTAGTAGAATGTTTTTCAGCTGTGATCACAATTGATCAAGAGTGTCCTAACAACCAATTAGTCCAATAACATCCTTAACTTGGATTGGTGGTCGTACCAGGAGATTTAGACAGAGGACTGAGAATTACTGATAATAGAACTATATGTAAAATAAGCCTCTATACAAAAATAGACTTTAATACAAACATTTTTATTCTTTAAAAATCATCTGATACACTTACATTCATTGTGAAATGGACAACATTGTTAGTGAATTGCATGAAAATTGCATGAAAATTGCATGAAATGAAATTCTAAAGTGATCCCAAACTTTTGAGCGGTAGTGTATGTGTTGATATGCTGTGAATGATGCGAAGGTGCTATATATATATATATATATATATATATATATATATATATATATATATATATATATATATATATATATATATATATATATATATATGCTACTGTTGTATATTGATAGAAGAATAATTCCATGCTTGGTGACTGTTAGCTACTGACCACTAAATTACACAACTTCATGCTGTATCTCAGAGTGACTAGGTCGTTGGACTGCTGGTGGGTCCTAGCTGTTGAGGTCTCTCGCTGGAATCAAAAGATTAACATATAAAAGTGATTGAGAGTTGTTTGATGTGAAATTCTAAGTTTTCTCAGAAACTCAGGATTGTTGGTGTTGGTGGTGACAGAAACCGCAATATTGTTGTAGGAGAGTTAACGTGGAGGATGTTGTGAGGCAAAATAGGCCGGAAAGAAAACTTACATTTCCAGAATTTCCACCATCATCAGCATACATAAACACTCAGAAGACGCCTTCATTGGTGGGTTTGATAGTAAATTAAATGTCCATGTTTGTATTGTAGACATGGAGACCCCTGGTTCCCATCAACACCGCTGTAAACAATATCACCACTACTGTAAACACCATCACCACCACTGTAAACACCACCACCACTGTAAACAATATCACCACTACTGTAAACACCATCACCACCACTGTAAACACCATTACCACCACTGTAAACAATATCACCACCACTGTAAACACCATCACCACCACTGTAAACACCATTACCACCACTGTAAACAATATCACCACCACTGTAAACACCATCACCGCCACTGTAAACACCATCTGAACCATTTCACACCAAACCCAACCTGAATCATGTTTACTGCCACTGAGTTCTTTGGAAAATATGAACAAATATTTGGAATGTATAAATAAGCAGTTCATTGGGTTTTTTATTGGAACCATAATTTGGAAACTAGAAGAACTAGTTTCTAACTAGAAGAAAGTTTGTAAACAAATTTAAAGTTGGCTTGATAAAGATGCTGCTATGGTATCCCAGGTGGTGGCTAATGTGATGCTAAGGTTTTTGCTGTGGTATCCCAGGTGGTGGATGAAAGGATGCTTGGCTATGGCTATCGTATGCCAGGTGGTTGTTAAATTGCTGCTAAGCTATTGCTATAATATCCCCGGTGGTGGTTAAAGTGTTGCTAGACAATTGCTGTGGTATCCTAGGTGGTGGCTAATGTAACGCTAGGCCATTGCTATGGTGGTATCACAGTGGTTGTTAAATTGTTGCTGGGCCATTGCTATGGTATCCCAAGCTGTTTTAAAATTGTTGCTGGGCTATTGCTGTAGTATCCTGGGTGGTAGCTAATGTGTGGCTAGGCCATTGCTATGGTATCTCAGGTGGTTGTTAAATTGTTGCTAGGCCATTGCTATGGCATCCCAAGCGGTTGTAAAATTGTTGCTAGGCTATTGCTGTAGTGTCCCAGGTGGTGGCTAATGTGTGGCTAGGCCATTGCCATGGTATCACAGGTGGTTGTTAAAAGGATGCTAGGCCATTGATATAGTATCCCAGGTGTTTGCTTAAGTGATGCAAGGCCATTGCTATAGTATCCCATGTGGTTGCTAATGTGATGCTGGGTCATTGCTATGGTATCCTAAATGGTTGCTAAAGTGTTTCTAGGCCTTTGCTACGGTATCCCTGGTAGTTGCTAAAAGCATGGTAGACCATTGCTATAGTATCCTAAATGGTTGCTATGGTTTGCTAGGTGGTTGCTAAAAGGATGCTAGGCGATTGCTAAGGTAAATTAGGTGGTTGCTAATGTGATGCTAGGTCATTGCTATAGTATCCTAATGGTTGCCAAGGCCATTGGGAATGTTAGGCCATTGCTATGTCAACAAATCCATCCTGCGTTTTTTAATTTTCTAGAAAATAATCAGAAGACCAGTCAGAAAAACTGCAGTTAGACATTTTTCTCTCTGAACTTTGTGTGAAAATGTGAAAATCTGAGCCATTTGTTTATAGGATTCATGATGCAACTAAGACTTTCAATCAAACCAAACGATGGGATCACCGAACAGTCCGCTAATCATTGCTGCTCTTGTAATTTTTTAAACCCACTTTTTTTAGTTTTGGTTTTAGTGAAACGTTATAATGCACTTTGTATGTGTTTCTAGAAGTTATTCACGGTGCTCCTTCGTAACAATGACATTGTAAATGCAATCTCTCTCCTGTGGATGAAAAATAAAGTCACATCAAATTCAAAAATAACCCCTGAGTGCGCTGGTTATTCAGCTGAAGGTGTTGCCTACACTTCTACACGGTTCCTCACATGTTCTTCAATCAATCATTCATGATTTATTGATTCTCCTTCACATTGTATAATAGCCGGCCATCTGCTGTGTGTTAATTATTCATCTGATTGGAGGAACCTGATCCATCAGCCTGTATCTCTTAACCGAAAGTTCTGGACATATGAAACCATCAGCAGCACATTAATGTGATCTGGCCATTAGCAGTTAGTATGCTTAACCAACATGCTCTGAAAATTATATTATTATACATACTTCTTTTTGGTATTAGAGAGTATATAACATAAACAATAACAGCAGACTGGCTTCACACGGTTCTTGCAATAACATAGTTGCATGCTGCAAGTTGCTTGCAACTGCAAATGTGTTGCATGCAACTTCTGAAGCAATTCAAACTCCATTCTTTTGCTCATGTATTATAAAATGCGTACAGAAACAGTCTTTACTTTTAATGTAAGTCAATGGATCCAATTTTGGAGCGTTTCTATTGGTCTGTTGGTTCACTGTGGCAGCTGCTGCGTTCGAATGATGTAGAACAATAAAAATGAACAGAAATGGGGACACCAGTTATTATTTGGACAGATTCTCACTAACGTCATCCATGAAGTGTAATACACATTTTGGTTTAACACTTGACTCAACTAACTAACTGACCTCAGAGCCCCAAACTATATAACACAAGCAACACATACACACTTTAAACTAACAAACAACAACATAAACAACAATAAATATAAATATGCGGCTACCATGAGCCTCTGTGCTTGGCCGAGTCTTCCAAGCTTCACAGAGGCAGCGTGAGCCAGTAGCGGATCTGTACAGCATTCAGGTTCAGTAATACTTCAGTAAAGTATAGATAGTTAAGTATTTAGCTTGTCGCTATCTTCCATTCAATTCCATGTGTTTTCATTTTCTGGTTAAACAAGAAAATGTTATGAAAATGTTCCGCACAGTTAAATGTAAAAGTAACCAGTTAACCAGTTCCAGGAAGAAGTTATCACCCTCCTATCTCCAGCCCTAACCACTCATATCCACCCAACACCATGACTCTGCCTATTAGGAGACACAACAAACACTAACACAACAACAGAAAACAAGAATTCTCTTGATGTCTGTTGGAGCTGTTCAGGTTTCTTTCAATTTTGTTTAATTGACCACTTGGGGGCACTGAGGGTTTTAAAAGCCTGGTTCTACGGTTCTATGGAGGGGGGGTGGTTGGCGAGGAAGTCAACAGTATTTTGACCGGATCGTTTGGAATCGTGTGAATGCAGGTACCAGCGGGAAGTTCAAACACTATAGGGGTCGTGTTTGTTTGTTTATTGTTGTTGCTGAAGTATGGACTATCTGCTCGAGCCACCTGAAGAAAGATAATAAATGGATTTGGTATATTCAAAGTTTAAAGGTATGAACTTTGTGACCCTGAACTTTCACTAATTACGAACGAGTCAAATACCACTACCGCCAACCGACCTTGAAACCTGTTTTGCGGTAAACGGTCACTACAAGGTCGCTAGTCATCGCCAAGAACATCATCCTCATGAACTGGAAAACAAAAAATAACATTAACATCATCCAGTGGAAAAATCTATTAACAGACTATCTAGAACCCTCTCAGAACCTCTCAGACACACCGATTCAACCCCAATTTGGAAACATCTAATTCAAACACTACAGTAAATAACATAATAATCAATAAAAAATAAAAAAAACACACGCACATGAATAAATAGGTGAACATTATTGAATAAAATGCTATGTTCATGTTCCTGTTCTCTGTTTAGGTATAAATGGATATATATGTGTACACATGTTTTTCGTTATTTTTGTTTTTGTTGTTGTTTGTTTGACTGTTTGTATGTTTTTCTTTTTTTTTCCACATCATTTATCCCTCTTGCACTTCCTCCTGCATTCCACTCCCCTCCAATCCCTCCTATCTGGAACCCCCCAACCCTATCTACATGGAAAAGGGGAAAAAATTTGCTGTACAATAATTGTTGTTGTGAAATAAATAATAAAGAATTAAAAAAAAAGTAATGCCAAAATGGTTCGCTGTCTAGAAACCTAGAATCAGAACTGTTCACAGTAGAGGTGAATGGAACCAAACGTCCACCTCTAAAAGCTCCCTCATACAAAGTTATTACATAAAATTAACGTTTTAATGGTTTGTTAACAGACTGCCTGATGTCTGAGATATTGTTTTCTGGTAGTTCTGACCCTAAAATCCATTCATGGTGAAGGGATACATGCAAGGTGCTGTAAGGCAAATTAGTCCCACTTTCTGCTATGTTGCCTTCATCAATGTATACAAATTTAGGATTTGGTTAGTGATTAAAATAAAAAAGTGATTTTCCAGAAGGAAATGCAGAATGGTGGAGCAGCTTAATTAGTGTGAGGAACGAGGGATGAATAAACAAGTAGATGAGTGTGGGTCAGTGTGTTTGGGGATCTGCTCTGAGTGAGTACAGTGAGGCAGTTTGAAGGCTGTAGGTTAAAAAGCATGAGGTTTGGGTTCAGCCAAAAATGAATGGGACTCTATGGGGAAAAAAAAGAGGGATGGGAAAAAAAGTTAAACAGACGAGTGCGGGTCAAACCAACGCTGCAGTCGTGGTCGGGGGACCAGCCTGAGTCAGTGTATAAGAAACGGTGTCTGTGGGTCGAGCAGAAGTTTAGTAGATTGACGTGTACTTTTCCATCCTATTCATTCTCTATGGAGAAAAAATTCTGGAAAAAAACATTTTTTCCGAAATCCATGCATCCGATCAAAAACCTGTACACAAGCCTGAATCACACAATCAGATCAGACAATCTGGAGTTGGAACGGAGCTGATATCTCGAAAACTGTGGGATTAGTTATGCTGTGAAGATCTGGCAGAAAGCCAAACAATTTGCAACCATAATGACTGTTGTAGTTATGATGATGTCTGGTTACCTTCATCAACACTGTAAAGAAATCTGGCTGTGAGTTTCTCTAGAACGGTCGTATCCCATCCCACTATGTTTGTCTTTCTTTACATCCCAGCTGCTAAATTATGCTGAAATTTTGAAAAACGGGTGGAATTCCCCTTTCAATATGGCTTATTTTTATATATTCCTGATGTGTGGGCAGTGACCTACATGAGCAGTGAGTTCATTCTTCTTACATAAATTCCCGCACAGCTTCTGTAGAGACCCTGCCAGTCTCTGTGCCAGCCGCTGTGCCAGTTTCTGTGCCAGCTTAGACACTTAGCGCACCATTACGATGGCGTTTGTTCACCGTGTGCACTTTATATTCACCCCGTCTGACAAATTAGCAGCCCCCCCCCGCTCTCCCCCCCGCTCTCCCCCCTTCCTCTCAGCAGTAATGGCAGCAACCACGAACTCACAAGCACATCTAAATACTAATCAGCGAGAAATAAGCTAATTAACTGATCCCGGATCTGTTTACATGTTAGTCACAAATAAACAATAAACAGAAACTGAACTACAGAATAATCCCAGTTCTAATGTGGAAAGTTCACTGTATTCAGAAACCTCTCTTCTTTAATGATCAGGACCCCCACAGGACCACCACAGAGCAGATACTATTAGGAAGGTGGGTCATTCTCAGCACTGCAGGGACACTGACGTGGTGGTGGTGTGTTAGTTAGTGTGTGTTGTGCTGGTGTGAGTGGATCAGACACAGCAGTGTCACGGCAAGACTGAGAATCGTCCACCAACCAAAACTATCCGGACAGCAGTGTCCTGTGGGCGGCGTCCTGTGTCCACTGATGAAGAACTAGAGGAACACAAACTGTGCAGCAGCAGATGAGCTACTGTCTCTGACTTTACATCTACAAGGTGGACCAGCAAGTAGTAGGAGTGTCTAATAGGGTGGACAGTGAGTGGACACAGTGTTTAAACACTCCAGCAGCAGCATTGCTGTGTCTGATCCACTCACACCAGCACAACACACACTAACTAACACACCAGCACCATGTCAGTGTCACCACTGTTATATACATAATGGCAATTCTCTTTGCTTATTTGTTTGTTTGTTTATTTGTTCCAGAAACACATTCATAGCGTTCGTTTACATACAGTATATAATGGCGGGTCCATAAGTATTTGGACAGTGAGATGAGTTTGAATTGCAGACTTTTTGCTTTAATTCAAAGGGTTGACAAAAATACTACATTAACTTGTAATTCAACTGTTCAGGAATTACAGTCATTTGTTTACATAGTCCCTCGATTTGCACAGTGTCAAAAGTAATTGGACAAACTTTAAATATATACATTCAGCATTACTTTTTTGCAGGTGTTGACAGGTACAGCCAAGCAATCAGTATAAGTAATACTATTTATTCAACACTCACTATCAGTAATACTAACCAATCAGCACTCAGTATCAGTATTAACCAACCAGCACTCAATAGCAGTAATACTAACAAATCAGTGTTTTTTTAACAGTAATACTAACCAAAAATCATTTAGTCTCAGTTATACTAACTAATCGGCCCTCAGTATCAGTAATACTAACCAATCAGCACTCAGTATCAGTAAGACTGACCAATCAGCGATCAGTAACAGTAATACTACTCAAGTCAAGTCAAGTTTATTTTTATAGCGCTTTTTACAATGATGTTGTCTTAAAGCAGCTTTACAAAGTTTTTAAAACAGACAGTTACAACATATACCCCCCAGTGAGCAAGACCACCTCCCTCAGACTGGAGGAAGAAACCGTGGGAGGAACCAGACTCACAAGTGGAGACCCATCCTCCTCTGATCAAACAGTATTTACAGTTTAATAAACTAAACACCAAAGAAAAGAGTCTCTGTTTGAAATCTGGATAGCAAAGCTTTAGAAGCTGCACAGGTAGAGGCAGTCTCTGACTGAGGCAGTCTCTGACTGAGGCAGTCTCTGACTGAGGCAGTCTCTGACTGAGGCAGTCTCTGACCGAGGATTTATGTAAAATACTAGTGGCTTTCTGTTTACTGTAGAAACAAGTAAAAGCACATTAATCACATTCTCTTATTTTCTAAAACTGAAGAAAGGTTAATGGCAAATGGTTGGAAACTATTTTAAATTTTGTTTTTAGCCGTTTAGCTCCATTTCACCACCATTCAGTCAGGGCTTACTCGCGGGCGCCCTCTGGCGTTTGGCAGTCATAAGACTCCCCTTAAACAGCCCACGTAAAAGTCCTACTGGACGTGTTTGACTTCGAGCAGAAAATAATTATTATCGTGTTTATTGAACGTTAGATTAATCTAAGATTAAAGTAAAAAATATACATCATTATACAAATTATCAATTTCAGTTATTTACATTTCAAATTAACGTGAATTGTTGACAATACGCCGTCTGCATATGGACATTTTCTCCTCACATTTAATCTACTAATCTACTAATATAGCCAAATAGAAAACATTCAATATTTCTGCTCTCACTGACCAGAGAATAGATTTTTATTCGGGCTTTTATTTTGAAATGTCTCCGGCCGCTAGCCAGTGGTGGCGGAGTTCACGCTGCCTCTGTGTCAGTAGAAGCTTTTCGGGCCTAAAGATGTAAAAACAAACACAAATAAACAAACAAACACGACCCGGTTTCGCTGCTACGCGATTAACAAGGTCAGTAACTGGTCAGTAATTCTCTCAACACGGGTTTAAACTCGAGACTATCCGCTAAACTTGTAGATAAAGATGAACAGTTAGCATTAGCCTCAGCCGTGTGTCTGTTTATCTTAGTTTTTGTTTGTTTATATTTTATAGCTTTATTATTTCGAGTCGAATATAAGATCACGGTGTGGGCCACGGGTTGTTGTGTTGTTTTAAGCCGGGTTGTGTGGTGTTTTGGGGGGTTTATGAGCTTTAATTGTCTGTCCATTGTTGTGTAGTGATGAGTGTTCAGCTTCAGGTTCCAGTAAAAGCGTTAGGATGCATTAAAATGAGCTGTGCTGATCTGGGATCTGTGGATTGGTCAGATTTCAGATCAGTGTGTTTATGCTTGGGTTACTATAAAAGTCAGACTCGTTATAGTTCGCTGTCTGAAGTTGGCTTCTTACTGGAATTCTCCGCTCCACCTTAAATGATGCATGAGGTACATGTAACTGCTGTACCATTTAAGGTGGAACGGAGAATTCCAATAAGAAGCTAACTTCAGCCACGTCTTTCTTCAGGTTCACCCTCAGTAACAGGGTCCAGTTCTGAAAATCCAGTTGGTAGCTTGGTGGTCTTTCCTGGTGATTGGTCAGATTCTTGATGGGCTGACCAGCTGGACAAGGCAAATGCATGCATATCAGCTTTATAAGTTTCTTAAAGAAGAGTTCCACTGACTTTTCATAATTCCTGCATCATTAAAACATTTAATTTAATTCAGAGTGACTTGATGTGAAATCATTTGTTTACATTAGTGAACCAGGCGTCCCAGGGGCCTTACAAAAATAGCCAAATTACCACCCAAAGCCACCAGTAAACCTACATGTCTTTTGAGTTTCGTATGGAAAGTAGATGATGGTTATTCTGGGATGAATTTGTTCCTGTGAGGGACCCTGAGGGACGTCTGGTTCCATTCACCAACACTGTGAACAATTAAGACTTAACTAAGAAGTTATGCGTTTTGTTTTGAAGGTTCTTGTCAGCCTTTATCAGGTGATCACGCTGATACCGTACCACTCACACCATCTTCTGTCTCCACAGCAGCGGCCAAAATGACCACCATCGTCCACGACACGACGGAAGCGGTGCAGCTGTGTCAGGAATACAACCTCTATCTGAAGCCCATAGCCAAGATGACCATCAGCGTGGCCCTCCCCCAGCTGAAACTGCCCGGCAAGTCCATCTCAAACTGGGAGGTGATGGAACGGCTGAAGAGCATGGTCCACCCGGAGCAGTTTTCCTCGCTGCGGATCTCCAAGAGCACCATGGACTTCATCCGCTTCGAGGGCGAGGTGGAGAACAAGGGCATCGTCAAGACGTTCCTGGCCAAGCTGGACGGCAAGAGCATAAAGCTGAGCGGCTTCACCGACATCCTGAAGGTCCGGGCGGCCGAGAACAAGGTAGACTTCCCGACCCGCCATGACTGGGACTCCTTCTTCAGGGACGCTAAAGACATGAACGAGACGGTTCCCGGCGAACGTCCGGACACCATCCACCTGGAGGGGCTTCCGTGCAAGTGGTTTGCCCTGAAGGACAGTTCTTCAGACAGGCCTTCCGAGTCCGTCCTCAAGGCCGTTTTTGAAAGTTTCGGCAAGATCCGCAACGTTGACATCCCCATGCTGGACCCCTACAGGGAGGAGATGACCGGCAAGAACTTCAACACCTTCTCGTTTGGCGGACACCTCAACTTTGAGGGATACGTGCAGTATGACGACCACACGGGCTTCGTGAGAGCCATGGACACTCTGAGGGGCATGAAGCTGATGTACAAGGGCGACGACGGCAAAGCTGTGGCCTGCAGCGTTAAGGTCAGCTACTGAGCTTTTAGGTTTTCAGGTTGCTTCATAAGTTTGCTTGACGTATAGCAAAGCGTTGTGAACTAGGGCTGGGTATCGTCGATCCCGATTCACAAGGTCCCAATTCAATTTGATTTCCCATTCGATTTAATTCAATTCAATTCAATTTCCGATTCGATTCAATTCAATCTCGATTCATTTAGGAATATTTCAGTTACAATAATATGTTTTGTTTAAATATGAAAAGAGATTTTCAGAGAACTAATGTACAAGGAACACTCAACCTACCATTACTAAAAACATATAAACATATAAACACATATGTTTATATTCTTCATATTTGGCCACGCCCACTTTCAAGCACGTGTTTGTCCCGCCTTTGTGTTAGAACTTCCACTCAGCTAACCAAAATGAATACAGGTACATGGGAGGAGACCAGAGAGACAGTAAGAAGTTCTAATGGGGCGACACCGTCTCCTCTGAGGTTAATAACACAGTGGGTGGGTGATATGAGAAGGTGGTCTGAGGTTAATAACACAGTGGGTGGGTGATATGAGAAGGTGGTCTGAGGTTAATAACACAGTGGGTGGGTGATATGAGAAGGTGGTCTGAGGTTAATAACACAGTGGGTGGTTGATATGAAAAGGTGGTCTGAGGTTAATAACACAGTGGGTGGGTGATATGAGAAGGTGGTCTGAGGTTAATAACACAGTGGGTGGGTGATATGAGAAGGTGGTCTGAGGTTAATAACACAGTGGGTGGGTGATATGAGAAGGTGGTCTGAGGTTAATAACACAGTGGGTGGGTGATATGAGAAGGTGGTCTGAGGTTAATAACACAGTGGGTGGGTGATATGAGAAGGTGGTCTGAGGTTAATAACACAGTGGGTGGGTGATATGAGAAGGTGGTCTGAGGTTACTTATGGAGACATGTTTAATTACTCTGTACTCTCGGAAGGTGTAGACGGTTCAGTAATGAAAAACTATAAAAGTACTGAAGCGTATCAGTACCTGCACAGTGGGAAGGTGGGCGTGTCCTCCTACACACAGATGGTGAGTTTATATTTCTGAAAGCCGGTTAAACCCAAGTCCAGCAGCTGCCCGAGTCACTCTGCGTAAGTGTTAGTTACAGTCCTTGATATCGGATTATTCAAATGAAGATTTGAATGTGTGTAGGTCTTCTTTTGGTCGCTCCAGGTGTTTCTTGAATCAGTGGCTCATTTTCTGATGCTGTCTTGAAACTAGAGATGGAAGGATCGATCGGCTATGTATCAGTATCAGCCGATTTTTAATCAAAATATGCGATCGACCGATATTTCTCCGGATTAGCCGATCCCGAGAGCCGATCGATGGCGTTAAACAAATGAGCCTAATTTCTGTTTTTGAGAATCTGTTCTCGCGAGGCTGCTGCTTTAGTCAGTTTGTTGAAAATAAAAGGGTATGTATGTCCACCTAGTGGTTCAGATAGGAATTGCAGGGGCATGGCAATGGAGGGGGTTTCACAGAGGGCTCCTCATCCTGGATGAAATGCTAGCTGGAAATACAAATTAGGCTCATTTTTAGTGCCATCGATCGGCTCTCGGGATCGACTAATCGAGAAATAATCAGAGAAATATCGGTCGATCGCATATTTTGATTAAAAATTGTCCGATACCGATACATAGCTGATCGATCCTGAATCGCTTTCGTAAATTCAGTCTTTCACCTGTTTCTTTAAGGAAAGCTTCGTGTTCTTCTGACATTGAAGTTCCTCGTTTTTTTTCTAATCACTGCCCGGAGCTCCTAAAGCGTACAGGAGGTTTAGCCTGAGCGCAAGCGGATTGTCTCCGCCGGGCCTCCTTAATGAGATGGAGCCTGCTCAGTGAGGGAGAGCTCACAAAGCACACTCTGTTTAAGGGCCTCTAATTAAATGAGGTCTGTCTGGGCTTTATTAGCGTTTCAGGGATCGCTCGGAAAGCCGGGGCGACACTTTTCTAATCCAAGGTGAACGAAGCCTCCCAGGCAGCGTCCGTGTGAGGAGATGGACACTGTGTTCATCACTTTACTGACCCTTATTAATCAGTCTGACGCTTCTGACAGCTCCCGTTAATTTAAAATTCCACCAGTTTTTCCAAAGTTTAATGGCTGAGATGTAAGCAAAGCTACATGGGAACCAGGGGTCACCAAGTCTACAATATAAATATTGACATTTTATTTACTATCAAACCCACCAGTGAACTCAAACAGTTCTTATATACAATGTTGGTGGAATAGCAGTTCATCCTTAGGGACTATTTTGCCTCACTGCATCCTACATGTATCCCTTCCCCGTATACTAAACTAAAACTAAGAGAAAACAGTGTCTCAGACAAAAGTTCATTTATAACCATTTACTGCAATAACTTAATAATCTGTGAGGGAGCTTGTAGAGGTGGACGTCTGGTTCCATTCACCACCACTGTGAACAGTCTCTATACATTTTTCTGGAGCATTCCTCATTAAATCAGCCTAAATGAGTTTAATTACCTAATTAGATTTTACTACCTAACTAATTAACCATGTAGTTATGAAGAATTTTAGAAAGATGGGTGGAGTTTCCCTTTTAATGTGCATTGGGTTGATTTATATGAATCCAAAAATCTCAGTAATACTGTGTTTGGTTTCAGGTGAACTTCGACACCACCAAGCACCTGAGCGACTCCTCACTGAAGAAGAGGCAGCAGGAGCGTCTGAAGCTCCAGGAGTTGGAGAGGCAGAGGGAGGAGCAGAAACGGAGGCAGAAGGAAGAGGAGGAGAGGCGCAAGGAGGACGAGCGGTAGGAGATTTGGTGTCTGAAGGCTGCTGAACTAATTATGATACACAACCAATCAGAACATCATTACATAATATTATAATTACATCATATCATATATCTGATATCATATGATACCATATATCATATCACATACCATATAATTATTATTATTATCACTACTATTGAGTCTTGTGAATATGTGAAAGCAACGTCATGTGTTTATATAACACTGTAATTCATTATAAAGGTATATAATTTCCATTAAAGGGCCCATATCATGATAAAATCTTAATTATCTGAAATAAGAGCTACACATAGTGTGTGTGAATATTGATAAAGGTCTAATATGTTCACTCTCCAGTACATACAGTCGTCTTTAATTGTTTTTGTGATGTCATGAAGACCAACCGAATGTTCAGCCTGCAGCAGGTCAGCTCCGCCCATT
Organism: Megaleporinus macrocephalus; assembly: GCA_021613375.1. Classification (NCBI taxonomy): domain Eukaryota; kingdom Metazoa; phylum Chordata; class Actinopteri; order Characiformes; family Anostomidae; genus Megaleporinus; species Megaleporinus macrocephalus. The sequence continues at coordinate 47,238,665 of CM038709.1, forward strand.
TGTACGAGGGTTCAAAATAGTGGTTCTGTCTCAAATCCTACTAAGCTCCCTACATAGGCAGCATGTCACATCATAGTATGCGCTCCCGACATGTAGACTGTCCCAATTCTTACATACCTTAAACATGTTGTCTACTGAGGAACCTTATTTACACCTGATTTTAAGAAGTATTGAACTCTTCCTCAGCCACTAAAACAATCCCATGATGCAGTGCAGGCTAATCTAGGAGCAGTGAAGTGGTTTTAAAATGTGAGTTATTTTGATTCTCTCTGGAGTTTTAATGTGTTTCTGGTCATATAATCACACAAAACAGTTTTTATTATCAACTCTGTAACGAGTCCTTCACCATTTACACTTTATACTCCAGACATTAGCATTTATGCTAGCAGATTTTTAAGCCTCTGGCTATTGTTTTGGATGCTGGCTGGTAGCTTAGCAACCAGCTAAACCACCGGTGGCGTGCTGCAGTGGGCGGGAACAAGCCGTGACGCAGTCTCTCTCTAACTAGAGCGTCTCAGTAATCTGTTTACACACTCACTACCTAGACAGCCTACTTACACACTCACTACCTAGACAGCCTACTTACACACTCACTACCTAGACAGCCTACTTACACACTCACTACCTAGACAGCCTACTTACACATTCACTACCTAGACAGTCTACTTACACACTCACTACCTAGACAGCCTACTTACACACTCACTACCTAGACAGCCTACTTACACACTCACTACCTAGACAGCCTACTTACACATTCACTACCTAGACAGTCTACTTACACACTCACTACCTAGACAGCCTACTTACACACTCACTACCTAGACAGCCTACTTACACACTCACTACCTAGACAGCCTACTTAGACACTCACTACCTAGACAGCCTACTTACACATTCACTACCTAGACAGCCTACTTACACACTCACTAGGATTTGAGACAGACCCAGTGTTTCAGACTGGCCTGCTTTTTCAGTGAGTTTGTAAAATGGTTATATAAAGATGGTCCGTGTCTAGACCATGAGAGAGAGATGGAGGATATGGGCCCTTTAATGCCCAGGTGTGAACGATGCAATCATTCAGTACTTCTTATTAACAATAGCTTTATAGCTTTGGCTCTGTCTTTGGTCCAGTCTTGTAGAAGAACACTGGTAGAAGTCATCACTTTTTTTAAGTCTGGTGCTTCCAGGCTCAGTCCCAAGGTTCTCCTGTGTTCATCAGAGGTTTGTTTGTGGTCCTCTACTTGCAGGAAGCAGCGAGAGATGGAGGAGGAAGAGAAGGAGAAGAGGAGGGAGGAGAAGCTGAGGAAGCGCGAGCAAAAGCTGAAGGAACGGGAGGAAAAGAGGAACCAGAAGAAGGTGAAGAAGCAGCAGGAGGAGGAGCAGAAGAAGCTGCACCTGAAGATTGCCACGGAGGAGAGGAAGCTGCTGCTCGCCCAGAGGAATCTCGAGTCTATCCGGCTGATCGCTGAGCTGCTGAGCAGAGCCAAGGTCAGCATTAATAGAAAGTAGTAATGTAGGTGTTTACAGCAGAATAGCAGTAAATTAATAGAATACAGTGAAATGAAGAATACAGATAGCTTTAGATATCTACACACAACAGGCCCGAGTCCTCTTTTTCACCACGCTACAGACGTGAACAGCAAAAAACACAAATCTGACATACGTGGTACTAGGGGTGTGCAATCATGTATCATCTACGATAATCTGTATTGCCTATTCACTTTAAATGAGAAGTGAAGATATTAAAATGAAAAAATTTATCCTCTGATCAGAAGATAGACATGTACTATAAAACATTACACAACTGTATTTTAAATAAATTAAACACACTATATATATATATATATATATGGGGCAGTATTAGTGTGTGTGTGTGTGTATATATATATATATATATATATATATATATGGGGCAGTATTAGTGTATATATATATATATATATATATATATATATATATATATATATATATATATATATATATATATATGGGGCAGATTCTAGATTAAGACTGAGGTCTTATATACTCACTCTACTCAACACTCTGATGAAAATCTCTGTTTACATACACACTACAAGCAATCAGATCCGAAATTACACGCATGCGTAGAGTACAGCTTGGTGTAAAAGTTACCATGACAACGAGCGTGAGGCGAGTTTAGTCAGAGTGAGACCGGCAGATGTTTGTTACCCGAGTACCAGACTCAGAAAAACATATTTTAAATACTTATTAAAGAAGGTCTGAGAGGAAGACCTCACGTCCTGCAACTCTGTTTTCATCCGTGTTAGCTTTGGGTCGACTTCATCCATAATTTAGTCAAACGGGGACGTGGACGGAGCGGAGCTGCTTTAACTGTTCAGGTTTTTATCTTTGTAATAATCCGATCTGAGAAACGTCCTGTTTTTAATTTGCTCTATAGTTCGTGTAACCCACCGTCGTTCATTTTCTCATATACTCGTCTGATCAACTCGTTAATGTGAGCTTTAGGGCCGTCCATCCTGATCACTGTTTATAAATCTTTTATGGTTTGAAGCAAACTGCACATGTGCAGAACGTATTTAAACTATCTGATTGGGAATGTAATCGGATACAGGTGTTTACACGACTATTATTCTATTAAACTGATTATTTATGGGATTACCACCTCCTTCAATCAGATAGAAAGTGTAATCGGAATGAGCTCAATCGAACTAGTCTATTGGGATTGAGGTGTATACACGGACGTATTCTATTCCGATCGAGCTATTAGTCTGATTATTAACGGATTATCAGGCTGCATGTAAATGTAGCTACTGTGTTAAGCAGGCTGTTGCTGGTTCTTTAAGTTGGGTCTGAGGAAAGGACTCATAGCGGTGAGTCGACTCTCTGTCTGCTCTAATGAGGAGTTGTTGGTTTAGAGATTCTGTTTTCAGTAGAAAATAAAGTTTCCTACTCGGGATTTTTGGTTATAAAGTTAACTTTGTCTCAGCGTCTCACTCGAACTCCTACAGTATATATATTTATATATTTATCTTTATTGATTACGAAATTACAACTATTAGCATAACGTGCGTTGATGCGTTGCTAAGGTGACCGCTCCTACTGAAAGCATGCATTTATCCGGAGCGCGAGCTGCAGCTACAAACAATCACTCACGTTCATCTAACGTTGTGGGAGTGTTTCACACAGAAACACAACAGTGTGGTGCTCTGTCAGCTCTGCACAGTGGAGATGATCAACAGTACAACTGCTACACACGAGACCTTGAAGATCAAACATCCCGTAGAGCATCATCAACACAGCAGCAGGACAGCACCTGTTTACCTGTTTATCTGATCTTATAGATTATTTATAGATTATTAACACGTGTATCATGTTTATTTCAGTAGTAGTTTAACGTTTTCTCTTATTTTCTCTTATTTTATTCTCTCTGCTCGACTGTGACGCCTGCAGTAACCAGATTACTAGTACGTGGGTTAAGCTGCAGCTACGTCTACACTCTGTACTGTGTGTTTCAACCTAACTTGAAATGTCTGGAACTCTAGTTCAGCCTCCTGATTGGTTTGGGGGCGGCGCTATTCTCATTCTCATTGGCTGTTCGTGTTGTCTCTCAAAACATGGACGGAACTTAATTCTATCGACTTTCTATCGACTACGTCTTATAGTTCTATCGAGGAAACGTTATTTCACGATAATTATCGTTATCGTTTTATCGCCCAGCCCTACATTCCCTATTGATGAGCTGCTTCTGCTGCCTTATGAATAACCCTGAGATCCTTGTATCCCTCACAGGCCCTGAAGCAGCAGCAGCTGGAGCAGGAGAAGGCGGAACTGGCCCGTCAGCAGAAGGCGGAGCTCGCCCGGCTCCAGCAGTTAGAGGAGAGACGGCGGCAGCAGGAGGCGGAGCTCCGGCGTGTGGAAGGCGAGAAAGCCCGAGCGTTGGAGCTCCAAAAGAAAGAGCGAGAGCTGAGGGACCGCCTGCTGGGCAACCTCCTGAAGAAAAGCACCAACGCCGACCGCCAGGAGGACGCGGAGCCCGCGGCCCCTGCAGAGCCGCCCAACGACGTAGCCCTCCAGGGCTGCGAGACCCGAAAAACCCAGCTGAACGGAGTCACCCGCCGCGTGGACAGAACCAAGCCCGTTGCCGCCGCTCCCACCGTCACCAGGGGGCGCCAGGAGAGCAAGCCCAAGAAGCAGGAGAAGCCGAGCAGAGAGGCCGAGCGGAGAGAGCAGAGGGAGCGGAGGCGTAGTCCGGAGCTTTCCAGCAGCAGGCACGGACGAGGCAGCCAGACGCAGGACCGCAGCAGAGGGCGGAGCCACGGGCGAGGGAGTGGGCGGAGCCACAGCAGGAGCGGACAGAGGCAGAGCAGGAGCGGAAGGGGGTACGGCGGCGAACGGAGCCGCAGCTACAGGAGCCCGAGTCGAAGGAGTCACGGGAGGCGGAGCCGAGGCAGTCGTGGGCGGAGCCATCGGTATAGTCACGGACAGAGCAGCAGCAGCAGCAGCAGTAAGAGCAGCAGCTCGAGGAGCAGAAGTAGAAGCAGGAGTCGCTCCTCTAGCCGAGGGCGCAGACGTCGCTCCTACAGCCGCTCCAGACGGCACTGAACGGACTCCACGCTCAGCAGAACATCAAAGGAGAAGAAATCAACTACGCTAAACAACCGACTGCGATTGTTCCAGCCGTGGCGTTCATACAGTCTCACAAAAATTTAAATCAACAGTATTTTAACCCCACCTCAGATGTAGGTGATCAGCCGAGGCGTGTTTGGTGTCTGTGGTTGGCTGGGAAATGGTTAAAGTAGTTAATCGTAATTAACTGCATTGTTTTTTGTAGTTAATCACAATTAATCGCATTTCTTTCACTGAAATTTGACCTTAAAGAATAAATCTAATTATTTCTCATCATTCTAACTTTCATCAGTTTCTAGTTTGCATCATCAGCATCCAGTGAGGGCGCCAGTGGCTCTGTCTTCCAGCCAGTGAGTGTATATATCATATCGTCACTGTCCAACGAAGAACATATATCTTCCTTTTTGATTTATTATTAAATTCCCACATCATTTCAATGTAGTATCTGTTAATGGAACAACTAAAATGCTTCAAAATAGCTTGGAAAATTTTCGGTTCCATTGACTTACATTAAAACTAAAGACAAGTTTTATCTAAAGACAAGATACTTCTTTAGACAGCGACTATATATATATATATATATATATATATATATATATATATATATGTCATATATACAGTCAGTGGTTCCGGCTGTTCCGCAGGTGTAGCCTGTCAGTCTAGCTCTCGCTCTTACAGCCCGTGAGTTCTAGTTACAGTGGAGGTGAAACTGGTGTTGCTGTTGCTTTTGTCAGTTTGCTGCTCATTAGAAAAGCACTAACGCCGACCACCAGGAAGAGACGGAGCCTGCGTTCCCTGCACAATACCCGTATGACCTACACCTCTGGGCTTGTGGGACCCAAACCCAGCTGAGCGGAGTCACAGTCCGGGTGGATAGAACCAAGCCTGTTGCTGCCGCTCCCTTCCTCCATCGCTAGGGGGCGCCAAGAAGAAGGACAAGCTGAGCAGAGAGACCAGAGGGAACGGAGACGTAGTCCAGAGCTTTCCAGCTGCAGGCATGGACGTGACTACCAGATGCAGAACCGGAGCAGAGGGCGGAGCCATGAGCGCAGAAGTGGGCGGAGCCACAGCAGGTGCAAATTGAGCAGAAGGCTGTACAGCCGTGAATGGAGCTGCAGCTACAGGAGGAGCTGAAGCAGGAGGGAGTCGTGGGTGGAGCCACCAAGAGAGTTGTGGGCGGAGCCGCTGGCATAGTCACAGAGAGCAGCAGTTAGAGGAGTAGAAGTAGAAGCAGGAGTCGCTCCTAGAAAGAAAGGAAACTGTTTTATTCCACCACTAGAGGGCTGCGGCGATGGGCTCATGTAGTAACAGGGCTGCAGCTGAAGTCCAGGTTGAAGCTGTGGCTGGTTAGAAACTAAGAAAACATAATTACATTAATAATTTTAAATATTCTAGTCTTTGCACTGGAGCTATGATGCTAATGTGGCTACCAAAAGCAGTGTAGGTCTAAAACTGGACCAATAACACGGCGGGAAGTTGTTTAGTCGTCTCTAAGAAACCTGGTCATGTGGTTTCTGACTCTGAATCACACATTTGCTCTCAGTTGTTACTGATATAGTTGTTACAGTACCTGTGAGCTACGTTAGCCTTTTAGCCAAAAGCAGACACCAAACACGCAGCTACGTTTGGCTAAAGGGAGAGAAAACTGTGTAAATTTGATTTTTGCTGAACTATCACTTTTAGGTTACCTTGAGCACGCACAACAACGACTAGTGTATTCAAATGCTGCTTCAAACTGTGGACGATCGCCTTCCTCGAAGGATCTTCCTCGAAGGGTCTTCCTCGAAGGATCTTCCTCGAAGGATCTTCCTCGAAGGGTCTTCCTCGAAGGATCTTCCTCGAAGGATCTTCCTCGAAGGGTCTTCCTCGAAGGATCTTCCTCGAAGGATCTTCCTCGAAGGATTTTCCTCGAAGGGTCTTCCTCGAAGGATCTTCCTCGAAGGATCTTCCTCGAAGGATCTTCCTCGAAGGATCTTCCTCGAAGGGTCTTCCTCGAAGGTTCTTCCTCGAAGGGTCTTCCTCGAAGGGTCTTCCTCGAAGGGTCTTCCTCGAAGGGTCTTCCACGAAGGATCTTCCTCGAAGGGTCTTCCTCGAAGGGTCTTCCTCGGGTGCTCTTTAATAATATGTGTTTAAAGGGGAACTCCATCCATGTTTCCATGGAATTCAGCAGCTCAGAGTCAGTCCGGATGGTTCTGGTGGGAGATGTGTTTACAGTGGTGGTAGTGATGGTAACCAGGGGTCTCCATGTCTACAACAAACATACACACGTCTTTATATGTTTATATGTGTTAATGATGGTGAAATAGTGGAAACCAAAAAAAAAGGAAAGCTTTTCTTTGGGGACTACTTTGCCTCACAACACATGTATGTATCCCTCCACCGAGAATGGATTTTAAGGGCAAAATCTTGAAAATAATATAAAATAAAGTCTAATAACTATTTTATGTAGTGACTCTCTGTGAGCTAGCTTTTAAAGGTGGACGTCTGGTTCCATTCACCACCACTGTGAACAGTTCTGACTTTGTTTACGTAGTATTATTTTAATTGAGTTGAAATTTTGAAAAGCCTCTGTAGTTGCCCATTAACACTAGCAGTATCCGTTTATTTCTCTCCCCGTTTTTACACATTTCTCACCTTCGTTCATGTCGACTGAGGTCACGCGAGACATGTGACTGAGATTTCATCAGCTTTGCCTTGAACTTGAACTTAATTGTAGCTGTTGTTGTTTTTGTTGTTGTTGTTGTTATTTGGGTTCTTCTGCTGTTGTGTACTTTTATAATCAGCAGCAAAGCCAAAGATACTTGATAAGGACATATAGATCACGTTTCTTTGTTATTTTTTAGTCATACTGAAGCTGAAAAGGCTTGTTTTAGGCTAGTTCGGCTCTCAGTAGTGGTGAGCTGAAGTCTCAGGCTCAGGTTCCAGCGGTGCTGAGAAGTGTTTGGGCCTCTGAAGCTGGAATGTTTTAAAGTCACGCTTCCCGGGAGCAGCGTTGGATTTGCATGTGGTTTGTTCTGTAATTCCCGAGACAGCCACCCTTGAGGGTCTTTTTCCTCCCATCTAATTCCTACTTTCTTCTCATTGTTCTTCAGAAGTTCTCACTATAGGTGCTAACTTTGTTCAGCACAACAGTTAAACCCACGCTGGGAGATCAGCAGGAGGCTCTCACTCAGAGTTTAAAACGAAGAGCCTGTAAAGGTTTTTTTGTTTATTATGAATGACAGTTAGGTCGAGTGGTCAGTTCAGTCTGGGGGGTGCAGGTAGAATCAGGACCGAGGGTGGCTTTGATCTTAAATTATCTCTGATTGCTGCAGACTGAGGAGTGTTTGTCCATACAGTGTTTATCCATTCATTAATAAATTGACCTTCACAGACATCAGTGTTCTTCTTTTCTACTACCTGAACCATATACACATATCCTCTTTTTAAAGTTTGAGAATTTTAGTAATTTCAACATAAAATAAGTACTAGATGAAAAAAACTAGTTTTTATTTCAAAAACATTTTAATTAATTTTTTATGGATTGTCCTTTATAGTGGACAATGGGACATTGTTGATGTGATATTTCTTGTTTTCTGTTCTGCATCGAACCAAAAACCCTTCTACAACATCAGTACCAACTCAAGTCTAGATAATAATGTAAATGAAAACTGAGTAAACAAACATTGTTTACCTTTTTTATTCCATTTCCACTACTGACAGTATAAGAAATATTTCAAAATGCACTGTATATGAACATAAACTAAAATAAATAATAATCCATTTCAAAGATTAACGTTACTTTGATTAAAAAAAATAAAATCTAGGTTTAAGCAGTTTTTAGGAACACTAGCTAAACCTGTGTTAATCACAAACCTTAAACCAAAGGTTCACACTTTCCACACGTAGTACTCATTTCATTTTAATGTTCTATTTTAAATGTAGTTTTCTAATAAATTAGGAATAAATTAAATTAGTAATTAATTAAAAATAAATTAGTAATGAATTTATTAGTTTATATGTTTACAGAGTTTACAGCCTCAGTCAAATTCCTGTCACCTGTGACATCATTCATTTCGTATAAAACCAGATTTAGTCCCAGTGTCCACTACGAAGGACATCAAAAAAAAGTTTGCTGTTTGGTAGTTAAATATTTGTGCATATCAATATAAATTGCTTTGAGAACTAGCTACAACAGATTTATAGCTAAAAATATCAATTATAGGTTTTAGAAACAAAACTAATACATATTATTGGACAGCTCTTCTGTATTACTTCCATAAAATGTGGTTACTGAGAGGTGGCCATGTTTATAAAGGCAGAACTTCTGTTGTGAATGACTCACCCCAACACATCATACATCACTGGAAAGACCAGGATGTCCTCCACATAACACAACAGGTTCACGGTACCTGTATCACGGTAGCTTATTTAGTTTTTTAAATATCTTTTGGAGACTCATGTCCCCTCCAAAGAACAGGTCTTATGAGGATATATATAGAATAAGATAGATGTAGAGGCATATATATATATATATATATATATATATATATATATATATATAAGCTCAAAAGTTTGGGATCACAGTGAAATGTTCTTGTTTTAATGGAGTATCTTCTTCCTTAACACAACAATGGACTGACGGGTCTCTAAAGAAAGTTGTTTCTTTCTGGTCATTGTGAGTCGGTCAGCAAGCCATCAACTGCTGATCTTCAGATACTAAACTAATCTAGAATGTTGTTCCCTTTTATACTCACTTATTAGTAGAATGTTTTTCAGCTGTGATCACAATTGATCAAGAGTGTAGGTCCTGTATGGTCAGTGGAGCTGATACAGTGGACAGTGAGTGGAGGTCCTGTATGGTCAGTGGAGCTGATACAGTGGACAGTGAGTGGAGGTCCTGTATGGTCAGTGGAGCTGATACAGTGGACAGTGAGTGGAGGTCCTGTATGGTCAGTGGAGCTGATACAGTGGACAGTGAGTGTAGGTCCTGTATGGTCAGTGGAGCTGATACAGTGGACAGTGAGTGGAGGTCCTGTATGGTCAGTGGAGCTGATACAGTGGACAGTGAGTGGAGGTCCTGTATGGTCAGTGGAGCTGATACAGTGGACAGTGAGTGGAGGTCCTGTATGGTCAGTGGAGCTGATACAGTGGACAGTGAGTGGAGGTCCTGTATGGTCAGTGGAGCTGATACAGTGGACAGTGAGTGGAGCTCCTGTATGGTCAGTGGAGCTGATACAGTGGACAGTGAGTGTAGCTCCTGTATGGTCAGTGGAGCTGATACAGTGGACAGTGAGTGGAGGTCCTGTATGGTCAGTGGAGCTGATACAGTGGACAGTGAGTGGAGGTCCTGTATGGTCAGTGGAGCTGATACAGTGGACAGTGAGTGGAGGTCCTGTATGGTCAGTGGAGCTGATACAGTGGACAGTGAGTGGAGGTCCTGTATGGTCAGTGGAGCTGATACAGTGGACAGTGAGTGGAGGTCCTGTATGGTCAGTGGAGCTGATACAGTGGACAGTGAGTGGAGGTCCTGTATGGTCAGTGGAGCTGATACAGTGGACAGTGAGTGGAGGTCCTGTATGGTCAGTGGAGCTGATACAGTGGACAGTGAGTGGAGGTCCTGTATGGTCAGTGGAGCTGATACAGTGGACAGTGAGTGTAGCTCCTGTATGGTCAGTGGAGCTGATACAGTGGACAGTGAGTGGAGGTCCTGTATGGTCAGTGGAGCTGATACAGTGGACAGTGAGTGTAGGTCCTGTATGGTCAGTGGAGCTGATACAGTGGACAGTGAGTGTAGGTCCTGTATGGTCAGTGGAGCTGATACAGTGGACAGTGAGTGGAGGTCCTGTATGGTCAGTGGAGCTGATACAGTGGACAGTGAGTGGAGGTCCTGTATGGTCAGTGGAGCTGATACAGTGGACAGTGAGTGGAGCTCCTGTATGGTCAGTGGAGCTGATACAGTGGACAGTGAGTGTAGGTCCTGTATGGTCAGTGGAGCTGATGGTCAGTGGACAGTGAGTGGAGGTCCTGTATGGTCAGTGGAGCTGATACAGTGGACAGTGAGTGGAGGTCCTGTATGGTCAGTGGAGCTGATACAGTGGACAGTGAGTGTAGGTCCTGTATGGTCAGTGGAGCTGATACAGTGGACAGTGAGTGGAGCTCCTGTATGGTCAGTGGAGCTGATACAGTGGACAGTGAGTGTAGGTCCTGTATGGTCAGTGGAGCTGATACAGTGGACAGTGAGTGGAGCTCCTGTATGGTCAGTGGAGCTGATACAGTGGACAGTGAGTGGAGCTCCTGTATGGTCAGTGGAGCTGATACAGTGGACAGTGAGTGGAGCTCCTGTATGGTCAGTGGAGCTGATACAGTGGACAGTGAGTGCTGATGTGTGTTTATTGTTATTACAGATTGTTTGCAATACTGATAATCACAGAAAGCTGGGATCACAATGCTGGTGTTTTTGTCTGAGTCATCCAATCACAGTTCATTATTGTGAGCTCTGCTCAGTCAGCCGTTCAGTCTGGTCCAGTAATCTAATCTGATTATGTCCAGTGTTGATCGGCTCCCTCACATAACGTCCACTCTGGCTGTGCCACTCACTCAAGGCTGAAGTGACCGACCCAGTTAGACATGGCTGCAGTGAAAGAGGACCTGTACCCTAAGAAGATCCTGGAGTACATGGAGGGTTACTTGGTGTCGAAGGTAATTGAGTTGTTTATTTCTTTATTGTGTTGTTTATTTCTTTATTGTGTTGTTTATTTCTTTATTGTGTTGTTTATGGCATTAGAAATAAACACCTGTAACAAAAGATATTCATCAGTAAACATCAGAGCTGAGTCTGATACTAGCAGCACTCTTAAATTGGATTTATTTTATTTTTAAAAATGAAAATAATTTAAAAAATAATTAAAAATAATTTTCTCAAAGTGTAATCTGCAGACTGGTGCTGTTAAATGATGTTATGACATCTGAGGGTTTATGCACCATTTATTTTTACATTTGATCATTTTCCAATATTTCTTTAAGACTGATATATGTAAATGAGCTCAAATATGTAAATGAGCTGATATATGTAAATGAAACCTTCCTTATAACCTCAGTGTGAATGGGTGGAGCTAAACTGCTGCTGTTCAAAGAAAAAACATGGATTTTTGTTGATTTTTATTTTTTTATATCATTTAAACACAGCAGCTGCTCTTTATGTCCTGTTGAGGTTTCGTGATGAATGGACCAATAGAAATGCTCCAAAATCACTCACAGTAAAACCTCTTTACATTCACTTTCATTGAAAGTAAAGACAGTTACTGTTCTCTCCTGTAAAGCCTGGAGATAACAAGTACCTGTGTGGCCGCCTGAGGTTACCGTCCTATATACACAATCTAACCAGTTTTAAAATTCTTTAACATTTAAATGTGTTTATTTTTTCATTTTAGAAAATAAACTAAGACACAGTCAAGGTTTATTAATATGCGCATTTTACAACAGATCTTGTCACAAAGTCAGATCTCCAGTGACCATCGCCAAGGAAAAACTCCTTTAGAGCCAGGGGCGCTTTGTAGGCTTAGAGGTTTAGAAATGAGAACAGCTCATAAAAAAAATACATTTTTTAAAGTCATTTCGGACCTTTAACCCCAAATCAGTGCTGGGGCAATACTGTGACTGGAAGGACACCAACAAATCTTAAAAGAAAACCTTAGTTCACAAAGCTTAGTGTACAAATGTATTAAGATATTTTTAAAAAAAGTTAAATATAATAAAGGATAAACTGTATACACACACATTTTATCTAAGAGTAAAATAAATAGATCTGTGACAAGGTAGGTCATCCAGACCTATCACCATCCTCCTAGAGGCATCTGCTAAAGACACTTTCTACAAAAAAAGGATAAAAATGACCGGAAAAAACTGGCACCTGTATCCTTAGGGAGTGGCAGCGCGCGGGCCATCCAGCTTATAGTCTGTACAGGACTTGGGAAAATCGCTGGTGCAGGGGGATCCAGTGTACCTGGAGAAAAAGAATATAATATTTATTGTGGCATTTTATGAAGGAATTAAAGTTCTGAACTTACCTGTACCATCAGAGGACAATAGCATTCTATAAAATATCAAATTATGTCTACATGTGGCTGTTTCTGTTAAGGTTTAGTGTAAGATCTACCCTGTGCTGTGTTTATATCCTTCATGGTTTAGTCCAGACTGGCTAACAGGGTATATAAGAGGCTGGAAGACGAGAGAGTGGGATGGTGGTATGAAAGCTGAGTGATGCGACTCGAGCGACTTAAAAAGCGGAAATAAGCTTGTCTAGAGTGTAAATTGTGTTTTTGTTTGTTTGTTTGTTTGTTTGTTTTTTATTGTGCAAGCAATAAAATTGCATGAGTCGAGAACGTCTTTGCAGTCGTTCGAGAATGTTTTATTCACGCTTTCCAGTGGAGTACCGCAAGGTACTCCACGACCACCCGACACAAACTACCACACAATATTATAACCTTTATCAACAGATTCTGAACATATGATTAAGATCATGTCGGCCTTACTCTCTCACCTGAACCTGCCTCTCACATACACACACAGTTATGTTATAGTATCATCTCTTCATATCTGATCATTCTATAACATTAATTATCTAATACACACACAGACAGCACTACTCTACACCTTAACTTTAATAACACTATATATATATATATGTAGATATAGATAGATATAAAATATGTATAGATAGATGTAGATATAGATAGATATAAAATATTTATAGATAGATGTAGATATAGATAAATATAAAATATTTATAGATAGATGTAGATATAGATAGATATAAAATATTTATAGATAGATGTAGATATAGATAGATATAAAATATTTATAGATAGATGTAGATATAGATAGATATAAAATATTTATAGATAGATGTAGATATAGATACATACAGACAGCACTATTCTACACCTTAACTTTAATAACACACAGACTAACCAACAGCACAGCAGCTACAGCTTCTCTCTCTTTATAAACAGTAAACAGATAGTTAGATAGATAGATAGATACAAATATAGATAGATAGATAGATACAAATATAGATAGATAGATAGATAGATAGATAGATAGATAGATAGATAGAAATATAGATAGATAGAAATATAGATAGATAGATAGATAGATAGATAGATAGAAAGATATATATATATATATATATAAATAGATAGATAGATACATATATAGATAGATAGATAGATACATAGATAGATAGATAGATAGAAATATATATATATATAGATAGATAGATAGATAGAAATATATATATATAGATAGATAGATAGATAGATATAAATATATATATATATATATAGATAGATAGATAGATAGATAGATAGATAGATATAAATAAATATGACATTTATTTCCTACGCCAATGAATATCATATTTATTATTAATCTCTGACCTCTGACCTCTGTGCAGACGCTGTTTGCTGCATGTGAGCTGGGAGTGTTTGACCTGCTGCAGGACTCAGAGCGCCCCCTGGCTGCAGCGGAGGTGGCGCAGGCTTTGGCCAGCAGTGAGGACGGAATGGACAGACTGCTGTCAGCCTGCGCAGGCCTGGAGCTGCTGACCGCAGAGCCCACTGCAGATGGACTCGGTACCGTAACCAGCTCGTGGTCCAGTTCTGCTGCGCGCTGACGCTGTGTTGTTTATTCTGATGTGTTTGTTGAGACCTGTGTGTTTCTGTGTGTATCTGTAAACAGTCCTTTACAGTAACACACACATGTCCAGCGTGTTTCTGACCAAGTCCAGCCCGCGGACTCTGTACCACTCCATCGCCTACAGCTCCAACACCATGTACCTGTGCTGGCACTTCCTCACAAGCGCAGTCCGGTGAGAAACTCTGCAGCTAATCCTCCAAAAACTCAGGTCTGGGTTTAAAACCTTTCCCAACTTGCGGCCCACCCAAATGACCACCACAGCTTCCACTGCTCTGATCATTTATTTGACTCAACTAGAGAGCTTATTTGGCACCCACTAACTGGTGGACAGGCTGAAGAGAAGGAAGGTGCAAACTGGCTCAGGTTGATAGGCTCACGTACGTACTCACTATGTGTGAACTGTTGAGTTTCAAAGTTTCGTTTGAAGAGACGCAGTAGCTCCTTTTAAGTTCTCCTGCATGTGAGTCTAAAGCTGCTTCCCGCTTTTAACTATACAGTTAATTCACTTGCAATGAAAATAGTGAGCTCAATTTAAACAACAGCCCCTTGAGGTACCACCATGGCCCACTGGGGTCCCCCCCCCCTTACAAAAAAGAAGTTTATTCAAGTGTACTTCTTTTAAACTAAAAATAATTAAGTATGCTTTTAGTTTACTTTTTTTGTACTTCTCAGTGATATACTAAACACAGTTATACTTAAGTGTACTCGGGTTTTACTGACAAGTATAGAACAGTCTAAGTATATTCAGCCTTTACTTGTACTTCATCTTTGGTTGAGATATACTTAAGAAAAGTATAAGTAAGTATTCTTATCCTGCACAAAAAGGCATCCAGTACAACACTTGTTTGGAAATTTGATTTATAAAGATTTATAAAAATACAAATATGTTTCTTAATCTGAGTGTCCACTAGTAAGTGAATAAATGTTAAAGTAGAAAATGCCCTTAAACCTAGTCATATACTTTAAAGTATTATGATAAGCTCACTTAAAGAACGTATACTTTTGAAGATGAATGAACAAACTAGTAAACTAACATTAAACCCATATGTTTACTTTTAGTGTAGATGCAGCACAAAAGATGTAAACTAGCTGTGTACTTGAAGTTTACTACTCTTACACTTAAAATATATATAAAAGTATACTTTCATAAATTAAAAAGTGGGCCAATTTAGTCTCAAGAAGTATTAAAATAGTACATATACAAGTGTACTACTAGTGCAATGATATTAGTATAGTAACTACATAAAGTACATACTTTACTCAAGTTTATTTAATAAAATCAACTTTAAGTATACTTATTTTCTGTAAGGGCCACCAAAATCTCCCAACAGTATCTCCTCAATAAAGCCTCGTCTGATATCTACCTCCCGAAATCTACATCTCCAACAAAAATCACGCCAAACCCCACCCCCTGAAAAAAATCCCCCCCATTTCCCCACAGTATACCTACAAACAACAGCACCCCACCCCCAATATCTCCACCCACAAAGGTACTGTGTTTTTAGTAATAAACAGCAATAAACATAATACTGTATACTCATATGGTGTGTGATGAAAAAGGTTGGCCACTAGGTGGGGCACTTGTCAAACATAGTGCGTATGAGGTGAAGGTGTCATACATCTGCACTGGAAATGAGAAATTCCTGTGATCTCCTTAATAGAAGCTTACCATCAACATTATATAATAACTAATAACTGACAGGACTTTTATTATATATATATATATATATATATATATATATATATATATATATATATATATATATATATATATATATATATATATATATAGTATAGTATAGTATCTCCACTCACTGTCCACTGTATCAGCTCTACTGACCATACAGGACCTACACTTACAGACTGTAGTTCATCTGATTCTCTGTATACTTTATTACTCTGTTCTTTAATGATCAGGACCCCCACAGGACCCCCACAGAGCAGATACTATATATATATATATATATATATATATATATATATATATATATATATATATATATATATATATATATATATATATATATATTAATTAATGTAGTAATATAGTGTATAGTAAAAGACTTCCACAAGTTTTAGCTCAACCTGACCATCATTTCAACTGTTCTGTTTCAGAGAGGGGAGGAACCAGTATGAGAGAGCATTTGGAGTGAGCTCCAAGGACCTGTTTGAAGCCATGTACAGGTGGGTTACGTGTGTATTCCACGTGGCTGGGGAGAGAGAGGTCTGGGGAGGTCTGGGTTTTGCATCTACTCCTGCAACCCGGACCCCTGGAAAAGCAGTAGATGATGGATGTATGGATGAAATGAATATTATATATATATATATATATATTTTTTTTTAAATTATTATTGTTATGTTTACCACAGCCTAATTTATTACTGTACCTTCGTTACTGTGGTCGAAAGGAGAACAATATTTTATTATTTATTTTTATTTTATTTTATTATTTTATTTTATTATTTAAAAACAAATATCTCTAAATTGGCAACGTTACACTAGAGGACAGATACCTACTTTATTTTCAATGTAAGTCAATGGAACCAGAATTATTTCCAAGCTATTTATAAGTACCTCCGAAAATTCAAATGGATGAAAATGAAGATCCAAAGAAAAACAGGAGAGGACAAAAACCTCTTTCACTATTCCAGTTTTTCGTTTCATTTCTCACATCATGATTTACATTGGCTTTGCAGCAAATGCATTTCTCAAAACGGTTAGTTTAAACAGCTACACTGAATGAAATACCTGCAAAGGCACGTACCTGACTCAGAATTCCTTGTTTTTGCCTCAAATGTAAATATTTATGTCAATCATCTTGTCAGTGCCATCAGAATATCCAGTCTAAGTGTGATTGGCTATGAACAAGATAGTCAAATACTTAGCAATAGTGTATATTGTTAGTATATTCTGATGGAAACTAGATTTAGATTATAAGAACACAGCACATTCTGTGTAATATCAATTAAATCAGTATGTGTTACACACAAAATACAAACGTACACAGAACACAAACAATTATAAACGTACTCTAAACATTCAAAACAACCTGAGACAAAAACTACAGTGCTTTCTTTCCTATACATCCTGGCTCTCCTCTTTTGGGCCACATGTTTTTATTCACGTGGAAAGAACCTTGTGGAGTGTCTAATCCAGCCTCTGCAGGAATCTGCTGTGATATCCTCTGTGTGTCCAGACTACAGACTGATATTATGGAAAATAATGACTAAAATAAATGACTATAATAATTAATGACTATAATAAAAATTCACAAAATGTATCAAAAGGTTTTTAGAAATCTATACATTCTGTCTGAGAGATTATCACGACATGTTCAGCTCTTCTGCATGTAATGATCTAGACAATGATCTAAAGCCTAAATGTTTTTGAAGGTAAGACAATTTAACAGATAATCAATAGAACACATATTGATAAACATGCCGTAAACAATTGATAATGCAAAAAACAGCAGACAGGTGTACATGACCATTAGCATGAACATACAAAAGCATTTACAATGAGAGCTGTTATTATGATGTGAACAAGTGATGAGGAGATGTGGAGAGTGAATGAATAGTTTTGAGAAATTCAATTTTGATCTGAGAAATTAACCAAATCAACTGAGAAAAACTGTATAAGAACGCCGCACATTCTGTGGCATATCAATTAAAACGGTATGCGTTACACACAAAATACAAACTTCAACATGACTGTATGTGGGAGACTAACAGCAGGAAATTGAACTGGAATGAAATTTATACTGTAACATTCTTTTACTTTACTGTTCACACAAACAAAATCAGATAGAAATTCAGGAAAGACAGACGACAGTTTAGCAGCACTCAATAACACAAACTACACCAATCAGAAACTTACTCTAAACATTCACAACAGCCTGAGACAAAGACTTAAGGAATTAGAGTGCTTTCTTTCCTATACATCCTGACGCTCCTCTCTGCAAAACGATTAGTAACTTTAGATTAGATTAAGATTAAGAACATTTCAGAGTTTTTGTGAGTGTGCAGCATCACAGCAGAGTGCACGTTTCTGAATTACATACCTGTTTATCTACGAAACGTTTGAACGATTGAAGACACAGTTGTTCTTCCAATATTCCAATATGACCAGCTTCAGCCAGTGTAGGACCAGAACATGGTCCACAATTGTTGCCCTTATTTCATCTGGGACAAAGCTATGTGCATAGACTCTTCTACCTCTCCTACCACACAGCCGTACCCCTCTTCTTGGCTGTTCACCTGTACACAGCCTTGTCTTTCCTTTGTGAGACTTTGCGTATATATATGTTTGTCAATTGAAGGTTCACGAGATGCACCACTGACCTGTGGTTGAGAGCTGTTTGACCATAGGTTGATCTAAACCTTCACACGTTCTCCTTCTTAACTGAAAGCCAAGATTCACCAACAATTTAATCAATTTAGGATAAATTCCCAAAAAGTTTTTATAGAAATGTATAAATTCTGTCTGAGAGATTATCACAACAGGTTCAGCTCTTCTGCATGTGATGATCTAGACAATGATCTAAAACCTAAATGTTTTGGAAGGTAGGACAATTCAACAGATAATCAATAGAACACATATTGATAAACGTGATGTAAGCAATTGATAATGCAAAAAACAGCCGACAGGTGTACATGACCATTAGCATGAATGTACAAAAGCATTTAAAATGTGGAACACAACGAGAAACGTTATTATGAAACGCACAAGTGACGAGAAGATGTGGAGACTGAATGAATAGTTTTGAGAAATTCAGAGAAAAACTGTAATGGAAGTCAATGGAACCATTCCTATTGAACCAAGCTATTTGGGAGAGTTTCTATTGGTCCATTCGTCATGAAACGTCCACACATTGTAAAGAACAGCTGTCGTGTTCAAAATGATGTTAGAAAATAAAAATCAAAGTTTAATAAATAAATTAATAGATAAATAAATAAATAAAAGTAAATAAAAGTTTATCTTCAGTTGGCAATGATATGTTATACCGGGATCAGAGATGGACCAAAGATTTAACCCTTTGTGGAGAGAACAGGGAACTCCTGAGCATGCGTTAGAGCATCCTCGTCTTCCGTGAGTGGATCTATCCCGGGAGTTCTGCGTCGGTTGAGAGGAGAACAGAATCTGGTAAGTCGCAGAGCTCTTCCGAAAACATCCCGCGGCGGCGCCGAGCTGTCTAGTGCTGTATTCGTAAAAGCCAACTGACTCTCCAAGGTTAACACTGAGGAGCCGCTGACTAATGACTGGCTGCGGTATCCCGGGCCGTCCTGGGGGGCGTCTTCCATATGCAAGGCTTGACATTTGGGTCCTTGAGCTGTATCAGGCTCTGCATGGCTCCAGGACAGCCTTCAGCCGAGCTCCGCCTGCTCTCGTCTCTCCGAGTTGACACGGCATGGTTGGTGGCCCGGAGAACCCAAAGCTTGAGAACAAACTTCTGGAAACCAGCCCTAAGAAACAAACTGTCTGTGCTGGTTAGGTTTAGGTTCTGCTCCTGTTGTCCCCAGCCGAACCGCCCGCTGCTCCTCCTGCTTTAGTTATCTGTTAACGAGAGCCTTCTGTTGCAGGTCCGACGAAGAAATGGTGAAGTTCATGCAGCTGATGAACTCCATCTGGAACATCTGCGGCAGAGACGTAGTCACGGCCTTCGACCTTTCTCCCTTCAAGAGCATTTATGATCTCGGAGGTAAGCCGGTCAGAGAGTGGCCTAGACATTATAGTATAGTATCTCCACTCACTGTCCACTGTATCAGCTCCACTGACCATACAGGACCTCCACTCACTGTCCACTGTATCAGCTCCACTGACCATACAGGACCTCCACTCACTGTCCACTGTATCATCTCCACTGACCATACAGGACCTCCACTCACTGTCCACTGTATCAGCTCCACTGACCATACAGGACCTCCACTCACTGTCCACTGTATCAGCTCCACTGACCATACAGGACCTCCACTCACTGTCCACTGTATCAGCTCCACTGACCATACAGGACCTCCACTCACTGTCCACTGTATCAGCTCCACTGACCATACAGGAGCTCCACTTACAGACTGTAGTTCATCTGATTCTCTGTATACTTTATTACTCTGTTCTTTAATGATCAGGACCCCCACAGGACCACCACAGATACTATTAGGGAGGTGGATCATTCTCAGTACTGGTGTGTTAGTATGTGTTATGCTTGTATGAGTGGATCAGACCCAGCACTGTGTCCACTCACTGTCCACTCTATTAGACACTCCTACTACTTGCTGGTCCACCTTGTAGATGTAAAGTCAGAGACAGTAGCTCATCTGCTGCTGCAGTTTGTGTTCCTCTAGTTCTTCATCAGTGGACACAGGACGCCGCCCACAGGACACTGCTGTCTGGATAGTTTTGGTTGGTGGACGATTCTCAGTCCAGCAGTGACACTGAGGTGTTTGATCCACTCACACCAGCACAACATACACTAACTAACACACCACCACCACGTCAGTGTCACTGCAGTGCTGACCCACCTCCCTAATAGTATCTGCTCTGTGGTGGTCCTGTGGGGGTACAAAACAATGTGATTAGGGTCACCAAGCGTCCATCTGTACAACCCCCCCCCAGCCCCTGCCTTCCTCAGGCTTTCCCATCATGCTCTGCTTTTGTCAGGAGGCCAGAGGGAAACAGAGCAGAACGCTTAGATGGACCTCATTACCACGAGGTTGCGGGTTCAAGTCCCTTTTTAATTGAACAACAGCAGAACTCGGGGGCTGCCAGAGTATCGTCATGGTGACATGACACGGTGCTCACGTCGACCTCCTCTGAAATGTTATGCCCTTGAGAGAGATGGAGGAGGAGTGAGCTGACATGAAACCGTATGGTCTGGTGTACACACACTCTGAGGGACCGCCCACTCTTTTTATCTGGAGGTGTAAGAGTCCAGCAGCACGAGGAAGGTGATAAACACCAGGGCCAGCTTAGAAGATAGAAGAATCACAGAACTGCTTGGTTTGAGTTCTCCTAACATTACAGAATTTCAGTGGTCCCTAAATCTTGGCCCACAAATGAAAACAGAAATACACTGTATTACCGTTCTTCATCCATAGGGTTTATATGATGTCGGCCCAACCTTTGCAGCTATAACAGCTTCAGCTCTTCTGGGAAGGCTCTCCACACGGTTTAGGAGAGTGTTTATGGGAACGCTTGACTGAAATGTTCTTCCAGAAGACCATCTGTGAGGTCAGGCACTGATGTTGGACGAGAAGGTCTGGCTCACAGTCTCCGCTCTAATTCATCCCAAAGGTGTTCTATCAGGTTGAGGTCAGGACTCTGTGCAGGCCAGTCAAGTTCACACCAAACTCGCTCCTGCATGTCTTTATGGAGCTGCACGGGGGGCCGTCCCCACAAAGTTGAGAGCATGAAATGGCCCAGAATCTCTTGGTCTGCTGAAGCATTAAGAGTTCCTTTCACTGGAACTGAGGGTCCGAGCCCACCTCCTGAAAAACAACCCCATACCATAATCCCCCCTCCACCAAACTGTACACTCGGCACAGTGCAGTCACACAAGTACTGTTCCCCTGGCAACCACCAAACCCAGACTCGTCCAGCGGATTGCCAGATGGAGAAGCATGATTGGTCACTCCAGAGAACACATCTCCACTGCTCTAGAGTCCAGTGTTGGCGTGCTTTACACCAGTGCATCCAACGCTCTGCACTGAGCTTGGTGATGCTTGGATGCAGCTGCTCGGCCATGGAGACCCATTCCATGAAGCTCTCTACGCTCTGATCTTGAGCTGATCTGTAGACCACATGAAGTTTGGAGGTCTGTAGTGATTGCTTCTGTAGAAAGTTGGTGAGCTCTGTGCTCTATGCTCCTCAGCATCCGCTGACCCGCTCTGTCATTGTACGTGTTCTACCACTTGGTGGCGGAGTTGCTGTCGTTCTCAATCACTTCCACTTTGTTCTAACACCACTGACAGTCCACTGTGGAATATTTAGTAGTGAGGAAACTTCACCACTAGACTTGTTCCACAGGTGGCGTCCTATCACGGTACCACGCTGGAGTTCACTGAGCTCCTGAGAGACCCACTCTTTACTAATGTGTGTAGAAGCATCTGCAGGACTAGGTGCTGGTCTTATACACCTGTGGCCATGACCCACTGGCCACTTCATTAGGTACACCTCCTTGTATCTCCACTGACTGTCCACTGTATCAGTTCCACTGACCATACAGGAGCTCCTCTTACAGACTGTAGTTCATCTGATTCTCTGTATACTTTATTACTCTGTTCTTTAATGATCAGGACCCCCACAGGACCACCACAGAGACGATACTATAAGGGTGATGAATCATTCTCAGCACAGCAGTGACACTGACGTGGTGTGTTAGTGTGTGTTGTGCTGGTGTGAGTGGATCAGACACAGCAGTGCTGCTGCTGGAGTGTTTAAACACTGTGTCCACTCACTGTCCACTCTATTAGACACTCCTACTACTTGCTGGTCCACCTTGTAGATGTAAAGTCAGAGACAGTAGCTCATCTGCTGCAGCACAGTTTGTGTTCCTCTAGTTCTTCATCAGTGGACGCAGGACGCTGCCCATAAAATGCCACGTCCACGACCACGTCAGTGTCACAGCAGTGCTGAAGATGATCCACCAAACTGAAACTGTGCATCCAGTAGTTTCAGGTCAGTACTGATGTTGAAGGTTAAAAAAAAACATGGCCCACTAGATGGAGCTGTGGAGCTAAGGCTGCCGAGAGTCTGTCCTTGTAGATGAAGATCGAGCACACACACATAGTTGTGACCACCCTGCTGAGACAGACCCCTGACTGGCACTGCCAGCTCACATCTAATGATGGGGAAGCGCTCCCCCGCATTCTTCTCCAGAGAGCAGGCCGGACCACCGTCCCTGTCTGAGGAGCTGCTCCAGACAGCAGGCGAGCCTGAGTATGTAGAGTACCGCGCCGGAGTCAGAGACCAGCATTCAGTAGTTTCAGTTCTATTCCTCCTTCAGGGTCAGTATAGAGGAACACACAGCTTCTTCTGATGGAATGCACTGTTCAGTTGGGCCTTTTCTATCCATGTATCATTACTTCTGGGGTCTTCTGGCTCACTCAGGTGGTCTTTGGGAAACTACACACAGGATAAATGTTCTTCCTGGACAGTAGTGACCTTTTCTTTGCCATCATTCCACGTTCTTTTGTTCAGTGTTTGTCTGATTGTGGCTCATGAACACTAACATAACCCAGTGCTGGTCTTTAGATGCTACCCTGGGGTTCTTTGCAATATCCCATAATATTCTACACCGAACTATTGGGGTCATTTTTGTTGGATGACCACTCCAGGGAATGGGGATGAGGTTCCTCCACAGATGGTTAAAGTCCAAACTCATCAGAAGTGTAATGGCTTTGAAGGTTTTGGCCCTAATTATCAGTGGTACGGTGGTGTAGTGGTCAGTACGGTGGTGTAGTGGTTATTGTGGTGTAGTGGTTAGTATGGTGGTGTAGTGGTTAGTATGGTGGTGTAGTGGTCAGTATGGTGGTGTAGTGGTCAGTATGGTGGTGTAGTGGTTAGTATGGTGGTGTAGTGGTCAGTATGGTGGTGTAGTGGTTAGTATGGTGGTGTAGTGGTTAGTATGGTGGTGTAGTGGTTAGTATGGTGGTGTAGTGGTTAGTACGGTGGTGTAGTGGTTAGTACGGTGGTGTAATGGTTAGTACGGTGGTGTAGTAGTTAGTATAGTGGTGTAGTGGTTAGTACGGTGGTGTAGTGGTTAGTACGGTGGTGTAGTGGTTAGTAAGGTGGTGTAGTGGTTAGTACGGTGGTGTAGTAGTTAGTATAGTGGTGTAGTGGTTAGTACGGTGGTGTAGTGGTTAGTACGGTGGTGTAGTGGTTAGTACGGTGGTGTAGTGGTTAGTATGATGGTGTAGTGGTCAGTACGGTGGTGTAGTGGTTAGTACGGTGGTGTAGTGGTTAGTACGGTGGTGTAGTGGTTAGTATGGTGGTGTAGTGGTTAGTATGGTGGTGTAGTGGTCAGTACGGTGGTGTAGTGGTCAGTATGGTGGTGTAGTGGTCAGTATGGTGGTGTAGTGGTTAGTACGGTGGTGTAGTGGTTAGTACGGTGGTGTAGTGGTTAGTACGGTGGTGTAGTGGTTACTATGGTGGTGTAGTGGTTAGTACGGTGGTGTAATGGTTAGTACGGTGGTGTAGTAGATAGTATAGTGGTGTAGTGGTTAGTACGGTGGTGTAGTGGTTAGTAAGGTGGTGTAGTGGTTAGTATGGTGGTGTAGTGGTTAGTACGGTGGTGTAGTGGTTAGTAAGGTGGTGTAGTGGTTAGTACGGTGGTGTAGTGGTTAATATGGTGGTGTAGTGGTCAGTATGGTGGTGTAGTGGTTAGTATGGTGGTGTGGTGGTCAGTATGGTGGTGTGGTGGTTAGTAAGGTGGTGTAGTGGTTAGTAAGGTGGTGTAGTGGTTAGTACGGTGGTGTAATGGTTAGTACGGTGGTGTAGTGGTTAGTACGGTGGTGTAATGGTTAGTACGGTGGTGTAGTAGTTAGTATAGTGGTGTAGTGGTTAGTACGGTGGTGTAGTGGTTAGTACGGTGGTGTAGTGGTTAGTAAGGTGGTGTAGTGGTTAGTATGGTGGTGTAGTGGTTAGTACGGTGGTGTAGTAGTTAGTACAGTGGTGTAGTGGTTAGTACGGTGGTGTAGTGGTTAGTCTGGTGGTGTAGTGGTTAGTAAGGTGGTGTAGTGGTTACTACGGTGGTGTAGTAGTTAGTACGGTGGTGTAGTGGTTAGTACGGTGGTGTAGTGGTTAGTATGGTGGTGTAGTGGTTAGTATGGTGGTGTAGTGGTTAGTACGGTGGTGTAGTGGTTAGTATGATGGTGTAGTGGTTAGTATGGTGTTGTAGTGGTTAGTATGGTAGTGTAGTGGTTAGTAAGGTGGTGTAGTGGTTAGTATGGTGGTGTAGTTGTTAGTATGGTGGTGTAGTGGTTAGTACGGTGGTGTAGTGGTTAGTCTGGTGGTGTAGTGGTTAGTAAGGTGGTGTAGTGGTTACTACGGTGGTGTAGTGGTTAGTACGGTGGTGTAGTGGTTAGTACGGTGGTGTAGTGGTTAGTATGGTGGTGTAGTGGTTAGTATGGTGGTGTAGTGGTTAGTACGGTGGTGTAGTGGTTAGTATGATGGTGTAGTGGTTAGTATGGTGTTGTAGTGGTTAGTATGGTGGTGTAGTGGTTAGTAAGGTGGTGTAGTGGTTAGTATGGTGGTGTAGTTGTTAGTATGGTGGTGTAGTGGTTAGTACGGTGGTGTAGTGGTCAGTATGGTGGTGTAGGGGTTAGTAAGGTGGTGTAGTGGTTAGTACAGTGGTGTAGTGGTTAGTCTGGTGGTGTAGTGGTTAGTAAGGTGGTGTAGTGGTTACTACAGTGGTTTAGTGATTAGTCTGGTGGTGTAGTGGTTAGTATGGTGGTGTAGTGGTTAGTACGGTGGTGTAGTGGTTAGTACGGTGGTGTAATGGTTAGTACGGTGGTGTAGTAGTTAGTACAGTGGTGTAGTGGTTAGTACGGTGGTGTAGTGGTTAGTACGGTGGTGTAGTGGTCAGTACGGTGGTGTAGTGGTCAGTATGGTGGTGTAGTGGTTAGTATGGTGGTGTAGTGGTTAGTATGGTGGTGTAGTGGTTAGTATGGTGGTGTAGTGGTCAGTATGGTGGTGTAGTGGTTAGTAAGGTGGTGTAGTGGTTAGTACGGTGGTGTAGTGGTGAGTACGGTGGTGTAATGGTTAGTACGGTGGTGTAGTAGTTAGTACAGTGGTGTAGTGGTTAGTACGGTGGTGTAGTGGTTAGTAAGGTGGTGTAGTGGTTAGTATGGTGGTGTAGTGGTGAGTATGGTGGTGTAGTGGTTAGTATGGTGGTGTAGTGGTTAGTATGGTGGTGTAATGGTTAGTATGGTGGTGTAGTGGTTAGTATGGTGGTGTAGTGGTGAGTATGGTGGTGTAGTGGTTAGTATGGTGGTGTAGTGGTTAGTATGGTGGTGTAGTGGTTAGTACGGTGGTGTAGTGGTTAGTATGGTGGTGTAGTGGTTAGTATGGTGGTGTAGTGGTTAGTATGGTGGTGTAGTGGTTAGTATGGTGGTGTAGTGGTTAGTACGGTGGTGTAGTGGTTAGTACGGTGGTGTAGTGGTTAGTATGGTGGTGTAGTGGTGAGTACGGTGGTGTAATGGTTAGTACGGTGGTGTAGTAGTTAGTACAGTGGTGTAGTGGTTAGTATGGTGGTGTAGTGGTTAGTAAGGTGGTGTAGTGGTTAGTACGGTGGTGTAGTGGTGAGTACGGTGGTGTAATGGTTAGTACGGTGGTGTAGTAGTTAGTACAGTGGTGTAGTGGTTAGTACGGTGGTGTAGTGGTTAGTAAGGTGGTGTAGTGGTTAGTATGGTGGTGTAGTGGTGAGTATGGTGGTGTAGTGGTTAGTATGGTGGTGTAGTGGTCAGTATGGTGGTGTAGTGGTTAGTATGGTGGTGTAGTGGTTAGTATGGTGGTGTAGTGGTTAGTATGGTGGTGTAGTGGTTAGTACGGTGGTGTAGTGGTTAGTATGGTGGTGTAGTGGTTAGTATGGTGGTGTAGTGGTTAGTATGGTGGTGTAGTGGTTAGTATGGTGGTGTAGTGGTTAGTACGGTGGTGTAGTGGTTAGTACGGTGGTGTAGTGGTTAGTATGGTGGTGTAGTGGTGAGTATGGTGGTGTAGTGGTTAGTATGGTGGTGTAGTGGTTAGTATGGTGGTGTAATGGTTAGTATGGTGGTGTAGTGGTCAGCACTGTAGTGGAAATAATTCTCGTTCCATTGACCTCCATTAAAAGTAAAGGTTTTTGTTCTCTCCTGTAAAGTTACTATATACATATATACCAGCACCAGTCTGCTGTAGATCTATTCATATAGATGTTGTATGGACGTTGGAGGTCCAGGTCCGTGCAGAGGGGGTTGTTCAGGCATGGTCCGTCGGGAGACGTCACAGAGAAGTGACAGGGACGTAAGGAGCGTCGGAGGAGATGGGGAGTGACAGCCTTTGTTGCGTGCCTGTGCGTAAGGACAGCTGAGGTGATGTTCTCCTCTATTATTAAAGGCAGAGAGCCGCTGTCTCTTTGGATCGTCTCTTACTCGGGGTGCGTAGAGCGCGTGGGCTGCGACCCTCCGGCCGTCACGCATGGTGGACAGAGAATCCGCTTTAGAACACCTGTGCGGGGGGTACATTTCAACCACCTCTGATTCAAAACTGTACCTGAGCTGATCTGCCTTTATCTGATCAATAAGTGTGTGTTCACCAGTAAGAACAGCAGATCTGATTAGAACAGATGTAAATAATCAGACATACAATACAAAGTAACATGAATATGTTATTGTGAGAGAAGTAGATCAGATCTTGATCCAGTTTGAAGAACAAAGTTAGGTTCCAGATTTCTCCTGGACGCCCCAGACATTGTATGAATGTGTTCAGTTCTTGATTTATCTTAATGAAGTACTGAGCAGTCAAAGCAGGTATTAGATGAGAACTGATAATAATACTGGGTTGTTTAGGAGAAGCTTGGAAAGAGTTAAATAAACACACTGACGTATGTAAAAGCTCTACTTACTCTATTAATACTGATTAATATTTAATAACAAAGTGTAAAAGCACTACTTACTCTATTAATACTGTTTAATATTTAATAATAAAGTGTAAACGCTCTACTTACTCTATTAATACTGATTAATATTTAATAATAAAGTGTAAAAGTACTACTTACT
>CM038709.1:47271701-47284201 GCA_021613375.1 Megaleporinus macrocephalus
TATTATTATTATTATTATTTTAATTATTATTCATGCAGCACCTCAGTCAGGGTCCAGGTCTCTTATCTAAATAGTTAAACTCTCTTTGTTGTTGTTCTCTGTCGCTCCGTCTGATTATGATTTTGTGTAATGATTGTATAACAGAGCTCATTCAGACGATTCAGACGTCGGTCATTGTAATTAATAGAGCGCTCGTCTGACCGGAGCCTCTCCGCTCTTACACTGCGGTCCCGATCCGGCATTAAAGAAACGGACCCCCGCTCTACAGGGACCACCGCAATAATGACGTGAAGGTAGAAAAGCCATTTCTATGCTAATCACCCGGCTCTCCAATTAGCGGCTACAAGCTTAATTCCCAGATTCATTACAAAAGAAACGTTACGTAAGAGAAGCGAGAGCTTCAGAAGGTCTTAACGAAGTCTATTCAGTCCCCTCGTCTGCGCCGGCCACTGTAGGTTTAGTTAATGATGCTGAAGTGAGAAGATCACTTGATGACCAGTCCGCCGCGGCCGCTCGGTGAGAGAGTTCAGTTATTATTATTATTATTATTATTATTATTATTACTATTATTTAATGTATTTTTTACTCCCTGTATATTGTCGGTGTGGGATTATATAACAAAACCCGCAGCACTTTTGTTTCACATCATCGTTTTCCAGCCTTAGAATTAAACAGGCTGCTTTTATCACTATGTAAATGAGCTCTGCTCTGATTGGCTGCCGGAAACATGGAACAAAGAGATAAGTTAGGACTGAACTACCCCCCTACTTCAGCCCCTCCGTTTGGAGGTGTGGATCCTTTAGTAGCTGCAGTGTTGCTTCCCGACAGCCCAGAATAGTCTACAGGCTGGCCACTTTATTAGAAACACTGACCTTGTACTTAAACTCACTGGCCACTTTATTAGAAACTCTGACCTTGTACTTAAACCCACTGGTCACATTAGTAGAAACACTGTCCTTATGCTCTTACTCACTGGCCACTTTATTAGAAACACTGACCTTGTACTTAAACTCACTGGCCACTTTATTAGAAACACTGCCCTTATGCTCTCCTTCACTGGCCACTTTATTAGAAACACTGTCCTTATGCTCTCACTCACTGGCCACTTTATTAGAAACACTGACCTTATCCTTCCACTCACTGGCCACTTTATTAGAAACACTGCCCTTATGCTCTCCTTCACTGGCCACTTTATTAGAAACACTGTCCTTATGTTCTCAAACACTGGCCACTTTATTAGAAACACTGACCTTGTACTTAAACTCAATGGCCACTTTATTAGAAACACTGCCCTTATGCTCTCACTCACTGGCCACTTTATTAGAAACACTGTCCTTATGTTCTCAAACACTGGCCACTTTATTAGAAACACTGTCCTTATGCTGTCACACACTGGCCACTTTATTAGAAACACTGTCCTTGTGCTCTCACTCACTGCCACTTTATTAGAAACTCTGACCTTGTACTTCAACTCACTGGCCGTTTTATTAGAAACATATATCTTGTGCTTCTGCTTACTGACCACTTTATTAGAAACGCCCACCTTGTACTTCCACGCAATGGACACTTTATTAGAAACACCTACCTTTGCATCTTAGTACAATGTTTAATGTAGGTGAACAGTAAGACCCTGAGCTGCTGAAGGCCAGAGCTAGGCCAATGTGCTGTGGTTGTGACATCATAACCATGAAAAATTCAGCACGGCACATCTCAGCAGATGTTTAGAAGTTATAACCGTGTTTACACGCTGGATCAAACTTGCAATACGGCCTTTAAGGAGCAGAAGAACGCGCTGGACTCTGTCTTGTATCGTCCTCAGCAGCTCTGCTGGACCAGTTGAACTGTTTTGATGGTGCTGTGGTGAAGCAGACAGGAACTCAGAGCCAATTAATCTCGTGGTCCTGTTTTACGAGTGCTGACCTTGCCCGAGGCCAGCGCTTTAAAAAGGACAGCAAAGAGAAACAGGCTCGGTTATTATAGCGGAATCACACTTTCAGCACATGACGGTCACGCTGAGTGATGTCATCCCCAAAGTGCCGCAGGGAACTCTGGGTGACGCCGCGCAGCGTCTATATGGGTATGTGTGTGTGTCTTGGGGGCCAAACTGATCCCAAAAATACTTCCCAATACCCCCAAAATCATGGGATTATATCAAAATAGAATTAATTCATTAAGAACTGCTGAAAGATGCTTTCAGACTCTACTGCTGAGATACAATAACCAGACTCTGTGGTTCACTAACAGCTATAATAACAAAGATATAAAGGGTTATTATCTGATTCCTTATAGAGTCATCATCACAACATGCTTCTGTTCACTACGCCTACATCCTTTCACACACTGTATCAGCTCCACTGACCATACAGGAGCTCCACCTACAGACTGTAGTTCATCTGATTCTCTGTATACTTTATTACTCTGTTCTTTAATGATCAGGACCCCCACAGGACCACCACAGAGCAGATACTATTAGGGAGGTGGATCATTCTCAGCACTGCAGTCCACTCACTGTCCACTCTATTGGACACTCCTACTACTTGCTGGTCCACCTTGTAGATGTAAAGTCAGAGACAGTAGCTCATCTGCTGCTGCACAGTTTGTGTTCCTCTAGTTCTTCATCAGTGGACACAGGACGCCGCCCACAGGACACTGCTGTCTGGATAGTTTTGGTTGGTGGACGATTCTCACTCCAGCAGCAGCTTGTACTTCTACTAACTGGTCATTTTATTAGAAACACCTCCCTTGTGCTTCCTCTTATTGGCCACTTTATTAAAAACACTGATCTTGTCCTTCCACTATCTGGTCACTTTATTAGAAACACCTACTTGTGTTTCCACTCACTGGCCACTTTATTAGAAACACCTACCTTGTACTTCTATTAACTGGCCACTTTATTAGAAACACCTACCTTGTACTTCTACTAACTGGCCACTTTATTAGAAACACCTACCTTGTGCTTCCTCTCATTGTCCACTTTATTAGAAACACTGATCTTGTCCTTCCACTATCTGGTCACTTTATTAGAAACACCTACCTTGTACTTCTACTTACTGGCCACTTTATTAGAAACACCTACTTGTGTTTTCACTCACTGGCCACTTCATTAGAAACACCTCATAGCTCCACTGTATAGGTTACACAGTTACAGACTAGAACATCTGTAGTCAATGGCGCAATTAATTTCTTAGTGTTTCTAATAAAGTGGACAGACAGTGTCTAGTCAGACTTTCAGTCCTTACCTAATGATCAACAAGGCCTTCAGATCCAGCAGCAGGTTCTCAGTGGCAGCTGAGGAGACAGGACAGTGCTCTGTTGAGCTGAGTGGACTGAACTGCAGTCATGCAAACACCAGCTTCCCCTGGAACGCGCTAACCATGCGCAGAGAAGTGAGCGCATTCAGAGCGCCGCATGAATCTTGCATGAAACATACATCGGCTCAGCCCCGGGAACCGGCCGGCTCCAGACTCTGACGCAGTCTTTAGGCCTCTCTCTCTGTGACAAATGATAGCAAGTAGGCGGCAGATGACTCTTGACATTTGAAAGCAATCTCGTGAACTGTGATAATAAGGTCCGCCAGTCGACGGCCTGTCGTGTGGGTGATGAGAAAAAAGCAATTGAATATGTTTAAAGTGGTCCGGCGTATGTGGATCTGGAGCGCAGCAGGAAAATGTCAGGGTTTCATTGGTCTGACTCTGACTCGTTACAGAGGCCGAACTGAAGCCTGCACGGCAATCATCTCCCAGACACTTACACCAGACGCACACCGACAGGCAGAACTATCAAAAATGCATCATCTTCACGGCCCACGCTCACAATGGACATCGTGGATAGCATCAAAACAACTCGCTGCTGTCGGAACAAAATCTTATATCTATATTTATGTCGATTAAAGTTTGGCACATTGGCATTGGATGTAAATTTCAATAATATAGAGACACTTAGCAGTACATACAGTAACATAGATATACTCAGCAGTACATACAGTAACAGAGACACTCAGCAGTACATACAGTAACATAGAGATACTCGGCAGTACATACAGTAACATAGAGATACTCAGCAGTACATACAGTAACATAGATACACTCAGCAGTACATACAGTAACATAGAGACTCTCAGCAGTACATACAGTAACTTAGACACTCAGCAGTACATAAGGTAACATAGAGATACTCAGCAGTACATACAGTAACATAGAGAATCTCAGCAGTACATACAGTAACATAGAGATACTCAGCAGTACATACAGTAACAGAGACACTCAGCAGTACATACAGTAACATAGACACTCAGCAGTACATACAGTAACATAGAGACTCTCAGCAGTACATACAGTAACATAGAGATACTCAGCAGTACATACAGTAACAGAGACACTCAGTACATACAGTAACATAGAGACACTCAGCAGTACATACAGTAACAGAGACACTCAGCAGTACATACAGTAACATAGACACTCAGCAGTACATACAGTAACATAGAGACTCTCAGCAGTACATACAGTAACTTAGACACTCAACAGTACATACAGTAACATAGAGACACTCAGTAGTACATACAGTAACATAGACACTCAGCAGCACATACAGTAACATAGAGATACTCAGCAGTACATACAGTAACATAGACACTCAACAGCACATACAGTAACATAGAGATACTCAACAGTACATACAGTAACATAGACACTCAGCAGTACACACAGTAACATAGAGATACTCAACAGTACATACAGTAACATAGAGACACTCAGCAGTACATACAGTAACATAGACACTCAGCAGTACATACAGTAACATAGAGATATTCAACAGTACATACAGTAACATAGACACTCAGCAGTACATACAGTAACATAGATACTCAGCAGTACATACAGTAACATAGATACTCAACAGTATATACAGTAACATAGAGACACTCAGCAGTACATACAGTAACATAGACACTCAGCAGTACATACAGTAACATAGAGACACTCAGCAGTACATACAGTAACATAGAGATACTCAGCAGTACATACAGTAACATAGAGAAACTCAGCAGTACATACAGTAACATAGAGATACTCAGCAGTACATACAGTAACATAGAGATACTCAGTAGTACATACAGTAACATAGAGATACTCAGCAGTACATACAGTAACATAGACACTCAGCAGTACATACAGTAACATAGAGACACTCAGCAGTACATACAGTAACATAGAGACACTCAGTACATACAGTAACATAGAGATACTCAGCAGTACATACAGTAACATAGACACTCAACAGTACATACAGTAACATAGAGACACTCAGTACATACAGTAACATAGAGATACTCAACAGTACATACAGTAACATAGAGACACTCAGTACATACAGTAACATAGAGACACTCAGTAGTACATACAGTAACATAGACACTCAGCAGCACATACAGTGGTAACATAGAGATACTCCGCAGTACATACAGTAACATAGACACTCAACAGTACATACAGTAACATAGAGATACTCAACAGTACATACAGTAACATAGAGACACTCAGTACATACAGTAACATAGAGACACTCAGCAGTACATTCAGTAACATAGAGACACTCAGCAGTACATACAGTAACATAGAGACACTCAGCAGTACATACAGTAACATAGAGATACTCAGCAGTACATACAGTAACATAGATACTCAGCAGTACATACAGTAACATAGAGATACTCAGCAGTACATACAGTAACATAGAGACACTCAGCAGTACATACAGTAACATAGAGATACTCAGCAGTACATACAGTAACATAGACACTCAGCAGTACATACAGTAACATAGAGATACTCAGCAGTACATACAGTAACATAGAGACTCAGCAGTACATACAGTAACATAGAGATACTCAGTAGTACATACAGTAACATAGAGATACTCAGTACATACAGTAACATAGAGACACTCAGCAGTACATACAGTAACATAGAGACACTCAGCAGTACATACAGTAACATAGAGACACTCAGCAGTACATACAGTAACAACTGAAGATGAACTAATGATGTTAATTTAACATTAAGAACAGTCAGTGAGTGTTTACATGGTTGTGAAAATTGGTAAATTGACTACATGCCTTGTGGTAGAGAGTAAGAATTACAGTATAACTGCCCACCATCCATAAATATCCAGCCGAGAACAGCTTTGTCCCCAAAAGCTGCTGGCTAAATAGTGTTTATACAGTAAGATAAGACCTACAGAAGCCATAGCGTGTTAACGCTGCATCTCAATCTTTCAGCAGAAGTAAACGTGGCCCTCAGCTGTAAGTGCACCAACACGGCGAAGCATGTTGTGCTCTCCTTCGCATGTCGGCACGACCGGGCGTGCTGAATAATTCACGCAAATCATATACAGGATGCTGCTGCTTTGCATGAGCAAGTGGATGGAGGCGCTGGAGCGGCCTCGGTTTCAATATTTAACGCATCATTACAGCACAGTCAAAAACGTTCACCAGCCTTTTAATACTAATTAGGCCGTTTCTTACGCGGCACAACACACAATGTTACAGATGTTCAGCTAATGCTCAGCCTGAATAGTTAAACGAGGCAAAAGAGTTAAAGTGTCTTGCTTAAGCTCGGAGAATATCAACTTAACAAGCGTTGAAGAAGCCGCGTCACATCTGCTCTTCTGCTTCGTCTTCATTCATCAGACTATTGGAGGGTGGGGGGGTTGATGGGGGGCACTGGCCTGAAAAGGCATTGATCCAGTTTTATTGTCAGCACACAAAAATGCAACCAAATCGCACACCAGCAGAGATCTACTGGGATATTACTGACTGGTTTAGGGACCTACTGGCCTTGTAGTGCAACCCAGTTGCTGTTACCAATGGATACCACCTCAATGTCTATAGGTCTTTAAAAAAAACAGCCAAGATGTGTAAGAAATGCCTGTAAAGGTTCTTGTTAACGATCAGTTATATTCTTAGTGTTCAATCAGAGTATTAGTATCTCTATCTAGTACAAACAGGTTTAAGTCCAAACTACTCTTGAGCTCAAACACTGCCATAAACAAGAACCAGTGCTGATACCTAGACAGAAGACCTCAAAATATAAGATTAGACACAGAGCAACACCTAGCAAGACTGGAACACCTACAGAGAAGAGAATAAATACAAGACTACATACAGTATCATTGCAGTACTTATCCAGAGTTCCTAGAAGATCAAGAGCATTTATGGTTTCTACCAATGCTTCAGTAGATCAGTGCTTACAAGTTCTTCACAAAGAGATGGTGGTCTTCAGTCTGCGTTTGAAGACTGTGAGAGAGTTCGCCGTTCGGACAGCCAGTGGAAGTTTGTTCCACCATCTGGGCTCCAGGACAGAGAAGCGTCTTGTCGAGTGTCTTCCATGAATCTCGAGAGATGGCGGGTCAAGCCAAGCCATACTTGAAGGGTGAAGGGCTCGAGGTGCGGATCAGCTTTGGATCATTGCCATAAGATATGGAGGAGCTGGTCCATTCTTGGCTTTGTAGGCATCAGAACTTGCTCAGCAGTGGAGTGACGTGAGTGAACTTGGGGAGATTGAAGACAAGACCATGCTGCTGCATTCTGGATCAGTTGTAAGGGCCTGATGGTCTGCAGAGGAAGACCAGCCAGGAGCGAGTTGCAGTAGTGGTATCGTGATAGGACGCCACCTGTGTAACAAGTCCAGTGGTGAACGACAACAGCTCAGCCACCAAGTTGTAGAACACGTCAATCACTACAGACCTCCAAACTTCATGTGGTCTTTAGATCAGCTCAAGAACATTTAGCTTATAGGCCGCAGTGAACCGATATACCGGCATGTCATCGCTTTTTTTTAAATGTTTTTTTTTAAATTTCCAACATCATTCAAACTCAATAGCTGGCGATTATGTTGTGTGAAAATTTCATGATGAATACAAATGCTCCGAAATAGCTTGGAAGAAATTCTGGTACCATTGACTTCCATTAAAGGTGAAGAAGGTTTTTGGGCTCTCTTGTAAAGTTGTGATTTTGGAAATACTTGTTGCGAAGGTGGATCCACTAGAGCACGTTTTGCCGGACTTTCAGGGTCGGACTCGGACTCAAACTGATACAGCAGAAGCCGATACCATTGTAAGAGCAGCCACAACGGTGTGGGGGTGGAACTTAGCAGCGAGCAGGATGCCGCCCTGATGGGCCAATCAGAGGGCTCGTTGGGAGGCGAAGCTTAAAGACACAGGAGCTCTAACAGAGCTGTACAGATGTATAGTATGAGATAAATATGTTGTGTGGTTAGTACGGTGGTGTAGTGGTTAGTACGGTGGTGTAGTGGTTAGTACGGTGGTGTAGTGGTTAGTACGGTGGTGTAGTGGTTAGTATGGTGGTGTAGTGGTTAGTAAGGTGGTGTAGTGGTTAGTATGGTGGTGTAGTGGTTCGTATGGTGGTGTAGTGGTCAGTACGGTGGTGTAGTAGTCAGTATGGTGGTGTAGTGGTTAGTACAGTGGTGTAGTGGTTAGTACAGTGGTGTAGTGGTTAGTACGGTGGTGTAGTGGTCAGTATGGTGGTGTAGTGGTTAGTATGGTGGTGTAGTGGTCAGTATGGTGGTGTAGTGGTCAGTATGGTGGTGTAGTGGTTAGTATGGTGGTGTAGTGGTTCGTATGGTGGTGTAGTGGTCAGTACGGTGGTGTAGTAGTCAGTATGGTGGTGTAGTGGTTAGTACGGTGGTGTAGTGGTCAGTATGGTGGTGTAGTGGTTAGTACGGTGGTGTAGTGGTCAGTACGGTGGTGTAGTGGTCAGTACGGTGGTGTAGTGGTTAGTACGGTGGTGTAGTGGTTAGTCGGTGGTGTAGTGGTCAGTATGGTGGTGTAGTGGTCAGTACGGTGGTGTAGTGGTCAGTACGGTGGTGTAGTGGTTAGTACGGTGGTGTAGTGGTTAGTCGGTGGTGTAGTGGTCAGTAAGGTGGTGTAGTGGTCAGTATGGTGGTGTAGTGGTTAGTATGGTGGTGTAGTGGTTAGTATGGTGGTGTAGTGGTTAGTACGGTGGTGTAGTGGTTAGTATGGTGGTGTAGTGGTTAGTATGGTGGTGTAGTGGTTAGTACGGTGGTGTAGTGGTTAGTACGATGGTGTAGTGGTTAGTACGGTGGTGTAGTGGTCAGTATGGTGGTGTAGTGGTTAGTACGGTGGTGTAGTGGTTAGTACGGTGGTGTAGTGGTCAGTACGGTGGTGTAGTGGTTAGTACGGTGGTGTAGTGGTCAGTATGGTGGTGTAGTGGTTAGTATGGTGGTGTAGTGGTTAGTATGGTGGTGTAGTGGTCAGTACGGTGGTGTAGTGGTTAGTATGGTGGTGTAGTGGTTAGTATGGTGGTGTAGTGGTCAGTACGGTGGTGTAGTGGTTAGTACGGTGGTGTAGTGGTTAGTACGGTGGTGTAGTGGTCAGTACGGTGGTGTAGTGGTTAGTACGGTGGTGTAGTGGTTAGTACGGTGGTGTAGTGGTTAGTATGGTGGTGTAGTGGTTAGTACGGTGGTGTAGTGGTTAGTACGGTGGTGTAGTGGTTAGTACGATGGTGTAGTGGTTAGTACGGTGGTGTAGTGGTCAGTATGGTGGTGTAGTGGTTAGTACGGTGGTGTAGTGGTTAGTACGGTGGTGTAGTGGTTAGTATGGTGGTGTAGTGGTCAGTACGGTGGTGTAGTGGTTAGTATGGTGGTGTAGTGGTTAGTATGGTGGTGTAGTGGTCAGTACGGTGGTGTAGTGGTTAGTATGGTGGTGTAGTGGTTAGTATGGTGGTGTAGTGTTCAGTATGGTGGTGTAGTGGTTAGTATGGTGGTGTAGTAGTTAGTATGGTGGTGTAGTGGTTAGTATGGTGGTGTAGTGGTCAGTACGGTGGTGTAGTGGTTAGTATGGTGGTGTAGTGGTTAGTATGGTGGTGTAGTGGTCAGTACGGTGGTGTAGTGGTTAGTACGGTGGTGTAGTGGTTAGTACGGTGGTGTAGTGGTTAGTACGGTGGTGTAGTGGTTAGTATGGTGGTGTAGTGGTTAGTACGGTGGTGTAGTGGTTAGTACGGTGGTGTAGTGGTTAGTACGGTGGTGTAGTGGTTAGTATGGTGGTGTAGTGGTCAGTATGGTGGTGTAGTGGTTAGTATGGTGGTGTAGTGGTTAGTAAGGTGGTGTAGTGGTTAGTAAGGTGGTGTAGTGGTCAGTATGGTGGTGTAGTGGTTAGTATGGTGGTGTAGTGGTCAGTATGGTGGTGTAGTGGTCAGTATGGTGGTGTAGTGGTTAGTATAGTGGTGTAGTGGTCAGTATGGTGGTGTAGTGGTCAGTATGGTGGTGTAGTGGTCAGCACTGTCTCCTCACAGTATGGTCTGGGTTGGATTCCCGGTCCGGGTGGTTCTGTGTGGTTCTGTGTGGAGTGTGTATGTTCTCTCCGTGTTTGAGTGGGTTCCTCTTGTCCATGGTGTACCCCGTCTTTGCCCGATGACGCTCGGTTTGGCTACAGCCCCACCGTAACCCCGATTAGCGGGATAAACCGTAAGGTGATGGATGTATGGATGGAATAGGGTGTCTTTCTGGTGTTGGCTGATTGTAAATTAGATATTTTCATGCTGAGTGTTGACATCAGTGCCGCTGACGATGTACAGAGTGGATGATGAACTACAGCCCCATGAATTGAAACATCGTCCCATTTAAGGCATTTATCATCCGCCGCCATCGCTGACGCAGACTTGGCGCATGCGAAACCAACGCGACCCGCTGTGTTGAAACGAGAGCCGGACACGCTGGAAAGAAATGAAATATGAACCACCTGAGCCGGCCCGATTAAAGGCCCCCGAAGAAATCCACCTTTATCTGTTCCCCATAATTGCCATAATAATTGGCGGTCGCGCAACAGCTAGCGGAGACGGCGCGAGAGCGTTAACCAGAAGGCCTATAACTCATAAAATATGGATGAGGCACGCAGCGCTCTCGCTCCCACTCCCGCCGTCTCCCTGGTCAGCCAAGTGGAAAATGCACTCCTCTGGTTTTGTATTACCGCCGTGACGCCCTGCATGCATAATACGAGGCGGCTAATGCGCCGGACAGGCCGGTGCAGCGGCCGGCGCGACTATTATTGGCCCAACGAAGTCACCGCTCTCGGTCGGGGGGGGGGAAGGACGGTAGTCGAACACCGCATGTACTGAGTCTCTGAAAACGCTTCGTTTCTCCTCATTCACCCCGAATCCCCCCGAATCCCCCCGCAGTATGATGCATGACCGCGGCTGAGATTGCGCGTGGCCCCGGAGGTCAACTGAACGCATCTCGTTTGATTTAAAACACAGCGGTGTTTCAGAACTGCCCGGGTCTCCGAGTGTGTGTGTGTGTAAGTAAGTGAGTGTATGAGTGTGTGTGCATGTGTGTCTGTGAGTGAGTGGGTTTTTGTGTATGTGTGTGTGTGTGTGTGTCCCTGTGTGTGTGTGTCCCGGTGTGTGTGTGAGTGTGTGCATGAGTGTGTCTGCGTGTTTGTGTGTGTCCCGGTGTGTGTGTGAGTGTGTGTGTGTCCGTATGTGTCTGTATGTGTGTGTATGTGTGTGTGAGTGTATGTATGTGTGTATATGTATGTGTGTCCGTATGTGTGTATATGTATGTGTGTGTGTGTGTGTGTATGTATGTGTGTGTGTATGTGTGTGTGTGTGTGTATGTGTGTGTGAGTGTGTGTGTGTCTGTATGTGTGTGTGTGTGTGTGTGTGTGATTGTGTCTGTATATATATATATATGTGTGTGTGTGTGTGTGTGTGTATGAGTGTGTGTGTGTCTGTTTTTGTGTGTGTATGTGTGTGTGTGTGTATGAGTGTGCGTGTGTGTGTGTGTGTCTGTTTCTGTGTGTGTGTGTGTCTGTATATATGTGTGTGTGTGTGTCTGTATATATGTGTGTGTCTGTATATATGTGTGTGTGTGTCTGTATATATGTGTGTGTGTGTATGATAGTGTGTGTGTGTGTTTGTATGAGTGTGTGTGTGTGTCTGTTTCTCTGTGTGTGTTTGTCTGTATATTTGTGTGTGTGTCTGTATATATGTGTGTGTGTGTATGAGTGTGTGTGTGTGTGTTTGTATGAGTGTGTGTGTGTGTCTGTTTCTCTGTGTGTGTTTGTCTGTATATTTGTGTGTGTGTCTGTATATATGTGTGTGTGTGTGTATGTATGTATATACAGTGCCCTCCATAATTATTGGCACCCCTGGTTAAGATGTGTCAAAAGCCTTAAAATAAATTCAGTTTTTATTGTGGAAACATACTGTCACACTGAAAAGTGTAGAAAAATGTAACCTTTAACTCAAGTAGAGTTTTAGGGGGGAAATAAAATCCCTGACTAAGAAATAATATTTCTTCATAAAATCACCTGTTCCACAATTATTGGCACCCCTAACAATTCTTAGGAAATAAATGTAATTAAAGAATTTCTGTCACTTCTACAGTAGTTTACGAAGTTAATCAAAGTATGTAGGAACATTTAATTAGCAATTCACAACTTCCTGTTTCCCTGGGGTATAA
>CM038709.1:47289201-47319201 GCA_021613375.1 Megaleporinus macrocephalus
AAAACTGGTGACACCCCCACGCCAGCCAGGCACTTACAGCTAATCCAGCACGCACCTGTAGCGATCGGCCACAGTCGACTCCGCTCAGCGTCAGGGCTGCGGGCTCGCTCTCCTCAGGGACTCGCGATCAATACTCATCTACGTTACGGCTTAATTCACGCCCAGCGCGCCAAGGACACCTGAACCAACCTAGATGAGTTCCCAGCCGCCGATCCTCAGAATCACCCCCCCTCAGTCAGGTCCCGGCAACAGCCACTTAAACATGAACCAGAAGGACACAGCATTAGTCCAGCATGACCTGACGTAACCCCCAATAAAAAGACCTGCGTAGGACCCCCCCCATCCCCCGACGTCCATGGACCTTTCCACTGG
The DNA here is from genome assembly GCA_021613375.1 of Megaleporinus macrocephalus. Lineage (NCBI taxonomy): Eukaryota > Metazoa > Chordata > Actinopteri > Characiformes > Anostomidae > Megaleporinus > Megaleporinus macrocephalus. The sequence goes on from CM038709.1 coordinate 47,289,574, forward strand.
GTGTCTCTCACTGGTTGACAGATGGTGAAATCGGAACTGACAGGTGAGTAATGGTCAGTATAATTTGTTTGTCCTTCCTGACCCCCTCCCCACCTCCCTGACAACCTCCATTAATTTGGCTCCCACCAAACAGACACTAAGAGAAAGAAGCAGACGATCACACACCCTCGCAGACAGAGACACCGTGTAGGAGACATGCACCAGAAACTCTGTTCTAGGAGGAGAAGTCAGAACAGTGCTCCTCAGTGGATCTCCAACATCTATTTTTTTATGGGAAAACTGTATTAATAGTATCTAAAACGTTTGGCTGGTAGTGTATCTAAAACGTTTGTCTGGTAGTGTATCTAAAACGTTTGACTGGTAGTGTATCTAAAACGTTTGGCTGGTAGTGTACCTAAAACGTTTGTCTGGTAGTGTATCTAAAACGTTTGACTGGTGGTGTATCTAAAACGTTTAGCTGGTAGTGTATCTAAAACGTTTGGCTGGTAGTGTATCTAAAACGTTTGACTGGTAGTGTATCTAAAACCTTTGTCTGGTAGTGTATCTAAAACGTTTGACTGGTAGTGTATCTAAAACGTTTGGCTGGTAGTGTATCTAAAACCTTTGTCTGGTAGTGAATCTAAAACGTTTGGCTGGTAGTGTATCTAAAACCTTTGTCTGGTAGTGAATCTAAAACGTTTGGCTGGTAGTGTATCTAAAACCTTTGTCTGGTAGTGTATCTAAAACGTTTGTCTGGTAGTGTATCTAAAACGTTTGTCTGGTAGTGTATCTAAAACGTTTGGCTGGTAGTGTATCTAAAACGTTTGACTGGTAGTGTATCTAAAACGTTTGACTGGTAGTGTATCTAAAACGTTTGGCTGGTAGTGTACTAAAACGTTTGACTGGTAGTGTATCTAAATCGTTTGGCTGGTAGTGTATCTAAAACGTTTGACTGGTAGTGTATCTAAAACGTTTGTCTGGTAGTGTATCTAAAACGTTTGTCTGGTAGTGTATCTAAAGCGTTTGACTGGTAGTGTATCTAAAACGTTTGTCTGGTAGTGTATCTAAAACGTTTGTCTGGTAGTGTATCTAAAACGTTTGGCTGGTAGTGTATCTAAAACGTTTGTCTGGTAGTGTATTTAAAACGTTTAACTGGTAGTGTATCTAAAACGTTTGTCTGGTAGTGTATCTAAAACGTTTGGCTGGTAGTGTATCTAAAACGTTTAACTGGTAGTGTATCTAAAACGTTTGTCTGGTAGTGTATCTAAAACGTTTGTCTGGTAGTGTATTTAAAACGTTTAACTGGTAGTGTATCTAAAACGTTTGACTGGTAGTGTATCTAAAACGTTTAACTGGTAGTGTACTTAAAACGTTTGACTGGTAGTGTATCTAAAACGTTTGGCTGGTAGTGTATCTAAAACGTTTAACTGGTAGTGTATCTAAAACGTTTGACTGGTAGTGTATCTGAAACGTTTGGCTGGTAGTGTATCTAAAACGTTTGACTGGTAGTGTATCTAAAACGTTTGGCTGGTAGTCTATTAAAACGTTTGACTGGTAGTGTATCTAAAACGTTTGGCTGGTAGTGTATCTAAAACGTTTAACTGGTAGTGTATCTAAAACGTTTGTCTGGTAGTGTATCTAAAACGTTTGGCTGGTAGTGTATTTAAAACGTTTGTCTGGTAGTGTATCTAAAACGTTTGGCTGGTAGTGTATCTAAAACGTTTGGCTGGTAGTGTATGTAAAACGCTTGTCTGGTAGTGTATCTAAAACGTTTGGCTGGTAGTGTATCTAAAACGTTTGTCTGGTAGTGTATCTAAAACGTTTGGCTGGTAGTGTATCTAAAACGTTTAACTGGTAGTGTATTTAAAACGTTTGACTGGTAGTGTATCTAAAACGTTTGGCTGGTAGTGTATCTAAAACGTTTGACTGGTAGTGTATCTAAAACGTTTGACTGGTAGTGTATCTAAAACGTTTGGCTGGTAGTGTATTTAAAACGTTTGGCTGGTAGTGTATGTAAAACGCTTGTCTGGTAGTGTATCTAAAACGTTTGTCTGGTAGTGTATCTAAAACGTTTAACTGGTAGTGTATTTAAAACGTTTGACTGGTAGTGTATCTAAAACGTTTGGCTGGTAGTGTATTTAAAACGTTTGGCTGGTAGTGTATCTAAAACGTTTGGCTGGTAGTGTATCTAAAACGTTTGACTGGTAGTGTATCTAAAACGTTTGGCTGGTAGTGTATCTAAAACGTTTGACTGGTAGTGTATCTAAAACGTTTGGCTGGTAGTGTATTTAAAACGTTTGACTGATAGTGTATCTAAAACGTTTGTCTGGTAGTGTATCTAAAACGTTTAGCTGGTAGTGTATCTAAAACGTTTGGCTAGTAGTGTATTTAAAACGTTTGGCTGGTAGTGTATCTAAAACGTTTGACTGGTAGTGTATCTAAAACGTTTGGCTGGTAGTGTATCTAAAACGTTTGACTGGTAGTGTATCTAAAACGTTTGGCTGGTAGTGTATCTAAAACGTTTAACTGGTAGTGTATCTAAAACGTTTAACTGGTAGTGTATCTAAAACGTTTGGCTGGTAGTGTATCTAAAACGTTTGACTGGTAGTGTATCTAAAACGTTTAACTGGTAGTGTATTTAAAACGTTTGGCTGGTAGTGTATCTAAAACGTTTGACTGGTAGTGTATCTAAAACGTTTAACTGGTAGTGTATCTAAAACGTTTGACTGGTAGTGTATCTAAAACGTTTGTCTGGTAGTGTATGTAAAACGTTTAGCTGGTAGTGTATCTAAAACGTTTGGCTAGTAGTGTATCTAAAACGTTTGGCTGGTAGTGTATCTAAAACGTTTGACTGGTAGTGTATCTAAAACGTTTGGCTGGTAGTGTATCTAAAACGTTTGACTGGTAGTGTATCTAAAACGTTTAACTGGTAGTGTATCTAAAACGTTTGACTGGTAGTGTATGTAAAACGTTTGTCTGGTAGTGTATGTAAAACGTTTAGCTGGTAGTGTATCTAAAACATTTGGCTAGTAGTGTATCTAAAACGTTTGGCTGGTAGTGTATCTAAAACGTTTGACTGGTAGTGTATCTAAAACGTTTGGCTGGTAGTGTATCTAAAACGTTTGACTGGTAGTGTATCTAAAACGTTTGTCTGGTAGTGTATCTAAAACGTTTGACTGATAGTGTACTAAAACGTTTGGCTGGTAGTGTATCTAAAACGTTTGGCTGGTAGTGTATCTAAAACGTTTGACTGGTAGTGTATCTAAAACGTTCGGCTGGTAGTGTATCTAAAACGTTTGGCTGGTAGTGTATCTAAAACGTTTGACTGGTAGTATATCTAAAACGTTTGACTGGTAGTGTATCTGAAACGTTTGGCTGGTAGTGTATCTAAAACGTTTGTCTGGTAGTGTATCTAAAACGTTTGGCTGGTAGTGTATCTAAAACGTTTAGCTGGTAGTGTATCTAAAACGTTTGGCTGGTAGTGTATCTAAAACGTTTGTCTGGTAGTTTATATATATATAATCACTGAAGAACATATATCTCTTTTTTGCAGTTTTGGAGCGTTTTTATTGGTCCAGTCATCATTTATGTGTATGTACAATACCACCAGGTCCTGTAGCAACAGCCCCTCTCCCCCAGCTTTGGGCTGCTGGGAAGTAAACCTGCATTCTCTGGAGTGATGAAGCGCCTGCCAATACCTTTGGGATGAATTACAACCATCCAGAACTAATCATGCAACATCAGTGCCTGGTCTAACTAATGCTCTTGTGGTTGAATGCAATCAAATCCTCAATCCTCAATGTTCCTACGCCTAGTGTAAAGCCTTGTCAGAGGAGTAGAGGCTGTTCTGTTATTGCACTTATCTATTAATAAGACTTGAAGGGACATAGACAGTGAATGTAATATAATGTAGATGCAGCTTCAGGAACCCAGCGTGATACCTCTGTGAATAACAGTGTGTAGAGCAGTATCTCTGATATTACACCCTCTGTGTATTACTTCTGATCTGTGTTCTAATGTTTACAGTAGTCTGTTATCTTAATTAGGACAGTGTTTCACCCTCTAGGATCCCTCTAAGGTAACAACTTACCTGGTGTGGTGTCTCTGAAGAAGACTGGAGGAGTGTCTAAAGCCGTATGGCGGCTCTGAGCACTGCTTTTATCCTGTAGGGTGTCTCTGGGGTGTACGAGGGGCTGGGAGTGGCAGAGGTTTGGAGGAGAAGTGAAATAGTGATGTGCGTAATGTGTAATGAAGCAGTCAAGCTGTGTCTGGAGGGGCTTATGTAGAGAGTCCAGTGGGGTCCAGTGTTTTGATCTCAGTTAAGACCACTTAAAGTCCAGGTAAAGATTTCCTACTCTGTGAGAGACCCTGAGTAGGGAGCAACTCAATAGCTGAACAGCTAAACCCACACAGAGACACGATGAGACTGGATATCACAATAAGTGTTGATTATACACACTAGGGGGCAGTGAAACACCCACATACACACACACACACACACACACACACACACACACACACACACACACACACTACTGAAGCACTTCCTGCCCCTGCACACACACTAGTGAACACACATGCTAATTGTCAATGAAACACATATACACACACACACTACTGAAACACTTTCCGCCCCTACACACACACTAGTGAACACACTCTAGGGGGTAGTGAAACACCCACATACACACACACTACTGAAACACTTCCTGCCCCTACACACACACTAGTGAACACACTCTAGGGGGTAGTGAAACACCCACATACACACACACTACTGAAACACTTCCTGCCCCTACACACACTAGTGAACACACACACACTAAGTTGCAGTGAAACACCCACATACACACAATAGTGAACACACACTCTAGGGGACAGTGAAACACCCACACACACACACACACTAGTGAACACACTCTAGGGGGCAGTGATACACCCACATACACCCACACACACACCTGTGAACATACACACTAGGGGGCAGTGAAACACCCACATACACACCTACACTAGTGAACATACACACTAGGGGGCAGTGAAACACCCACACACACACGCTAGTGAACCCACACACTAGGGGGCAGTGAAACACCCACATACACACACACTAGTGAACATACACACTAAGTTGCAGTGAAACACCCACATACACACACACTAGTGAACATACACACTAGGGGGCAGTGAAACACCCACACACACGCTAGTGAACATACACACTAGGGGGCAGTGAAACACCCACATACACACACACAAGTGAACACACACACTATGGGGCAGTGAAACATTCACATACACACATAATAGTGAACACACCCTAGGGGGCAATAAAACACCCACCCACACACACACACACACACACACACACACACTAGTAAATACACTCTAGGGGGCAGTGAAACACCCACATACACACACACTAATGAACACACTAGAAGGCACTAGCTCATCTGCTGCACAGTTTGTGTTCCTCTAGTTCTTCATCAGTGGACACAGGACGCCGCCCACAGGACACTGCTGTCTGGATAGTTTTGGTTGGTGGACAATTCTCGGCCCAGTGGACAATTCTCACCCAAACAGTAGACACTTTCAGTCTTTCAGTCTTTCAGTCTGTCAGTCTTTAGTCTGATTCTTGAACATCTTTCACATTAAAATGAAACAAAAGGCCCAAAAAAAGAATTGCAGCGCTGCCAGAACTGGGACAACCAGTCTGTGGAATGAACTCTGCTCAGACTCTGGGTGAATTATTCCTCCTCCAGTGCGACTAGAGCTCCAGGATTCCTTTGAATATAATAAATGATAATTCATATTTCATTGGAACGCCACGGCAGGCGCGGTGTCTGGCGTTCGGCGGACCTGCAGGCAGAAGACGCTGTTTAGGTCCCATACCGGACGCTTTTCCTTCCATTAAGAGCGGCAGCGAGCGCACACGCTGCGTTTCTAACAGCACTCCGGTCCTCTTTATCAATCTCTGAGCCTTCATTATGCTACCCAAGCAGGTATCCATAGCAACATGTTGCTTCCTTCTAACTGAATGGGGTTTTTAGAGTGAAATGGGGGAAAGAAATGGAAAGAGAGAGAGAAAAAATCAATTCGGCCCATAAATGCCACGCGGGCTAAGCATATGATTGAATTGCGCTGAATGCCTGAAAGGATGCGCGTTGTTGAGATACTGAAGGAAATATGTGTGTATGTGAACAACGACAGTGACAGAAACCTCTATTGTGAGTACACTGTGATGGCAGGCTGCCCTATAGCACAGGTCTCATCTCTGGATCCCAGTATCCCAACATACACAGTGAGCAGGCTGCTGATTGGATGATAGCAGGTGGTTTGTATAGCTGATTGGTTGTAAACAGAGAACGGCTCCGCCCACTGTACAACACTGAACTGAAGGCCTGTGTAACACCCAAATACACACACACTAGTGAACATACACACTAGGGGGCAGTGAAACACCCACATACATACACACAAGTAAACATACACACTAGAGGGCAATGAAACACCCACATAAACATACACGCACACTAGTGAACACAAACACTATGGGGCAGTGAAACACTCACATACACACACACTAGTGAACACACATTAGGCGGCAGTGAAATACCCACATACACACACACACACTAGTGAACACACTCTATGGGGCAGTGAAACACCCACATACATACACACTAGTGAACATACACACTAGGGGGCAGTGAAACACTCACATACATACACACTAGTGAACATACACTAGGCGGCAGTGAAATACCCACATACTCACACTACTGAAACACTTCCTGCCCCTGCACACACTAGTGAACACACACACACTAAGTTGCAGTGAAACACCCACATACACACACACACACACACACACACACACAGACACACACACACTAGTGAACACACACTATAGGGCAGTGAAACACCCACACACCCACTACTGAACATACACACTAGGGGGCAGTGAAACACCCACATAAACGTACACGCACACTAGTGAACACACACACTATGGGGCAGTGAAACACTCACATACACACACACTAGTAAACACACACTAAGCGGCAGTGCAATACCCACATACACACACACACACACTAGTGAACACACACACTATAGGGCAATGAAACACCCACATACATACACACTAGTGAACATACACACTAGGGGGCAGTGAAACACTCATATACATACACACTAGTGAACATACACTAGGCGGCAGTGAAATACCCACATACTCACACTACTGAAACACTTCCTGCCCCTACACACACTAGTGAACACACACACACTAAGTTGCAGTGAAACACCCACATACACACACACACACACACACACACACACACTAGTGAACACACACTATAGGGCAGTGAAACACCCACAAACCCACTACTGAACATACACACTAGGGGGCAGTGAAACACCCACATAAACATACACGCACACTAGTGAACACACACTAAGCGGCAGTGAAATACCCACATACACACACACACACACACACTAGTGAACACACACACTATAGGGCAATGAAACACCCACACACACACACACACTAGTGAACACACACACTATAGGGCAGTGAAACACCCACACGCACACTAGTGAACACACACACTAGGGGGCAGTGAAACACTCACATACATACACACTAGTGAACACACACTAGGCGGCAGAGAAATACCCACATACACACACTACTGAAATACTTCCTGCCCCTACACACACTAGTGAACACACACACACGCTAAGTTGCAGTGAAACAACCACATACACACAATAGTGAACACACCCTAGGGGGCAATAAAACACCCCCCAACACACACACACTAGTAAATACACTCTAGGGGCAGTGAAACACCCACATACACACACACTAATAAACACACTACAAGGCACTAGCTCATCTGCTGCACAGTTTGTGTTCCTCTAGTCCTTCATCAGTGGACACAGGACGCCGCCCATAGGACACTGCTGTCTGAATACTTTTGGTTGGTGGACGATTCTCAGTCCAGCAGTGACACTGAGGAGGTGTGTGTAAGCGCTGCGTGTGTGAGTGATGAGACGCTCTTTGTTGTTGGGGGTCTGTCGGCGGTCTGTGCTGCAGATGAAGGTGATGAAGAGGAGACGTTACGTTACAGACCACCGAGTTCAGCAGCTTCACTACGTATTCAAACACTCGCAACTCGGACCTTTCAGACCTCCGACTAGGAAGTTTAGAACGGAACGCTCCCTGAAGTTGGAGTTCCAGTTGGGAAACTGGAGCACGCTGCGTATATGAAGCTCAGCTAAACGCTGCTGTTCTTCTAGAACATGGTGTGGAGGTTCTCTGTGGAAGATGTTTGTATCTGGGAATCTGATTTAATGGAAATGGAGTGATTTATACTGAACAGGTAGATAGAAGTGTCTCAACTCCGTCACTCCAAACCTCTCTCACAGTTCCAGCCCTCATATCAGATCTTACTGTGGGTCAAAGCTCAGTCACTTAGAAGGTTCTTCAACTTTGGACGAAGATGCTAAAATGACTGTATTATGAAGCTGTAGAAGATCATATCTGGAATGAAATTCTAAAAAAATGATCTAGAATAAAGAAAAATGTTGATAATTCTACTTTCTGCTAGCACCTCTATGGGATTCCAGTAGTATGTTATTTCTAAGCTAACACTAGTCAACATTAAACATGTTTTATCAGAAGCTTCTTAAAGACATTAACTTGTATTTGAGCTTGTACATCAGTTTCTGGTCACTCTTTCAGTAACCACCCTTACAGAAAATAAGTATACTTAAAGTTAATTTTATTAAGTATACTTTATGCTGTTACTATACTAATGTCATTGTACTAGTAGTACACTTGTATATGTACTATTTTAATACTTTTTGGGACTAAATTGGCCAACTTCTAGTTTATACTTTTAAGTACACTTTAAGGGTAAGAGTAGTAAACCAAGTATACAACTAGTTTAAATCTTTTGTACTGCAACTACACTAAAAGTAAACTTTACTGTTAGTTTACTAGCTTGTACATTAAGTGAACTTAACATAATACTTGTAATTTATTGCTTATACTATTGTTGTACTTTAAAGTATATGACTAGGTTTAAGGATTTTTTTTACTTAAAATAGAACTTTAACAACGTTTACTTACTCACCAGTGGACACACGTAAAATAAACAAAACACACTCAGATTATAAACATATTTGTATCTTTATAAATCTTTATAAATCAAATTTTAAATAAATATTGTACTGGATGTGTTTTTGTGCAGAGCAAGAATACTTACTTCTACTATCTCAATCAAAAGATTAAGTACAAGTAAAGACCAAATATACTTAGACTGTTCTATACTTGTCAGTATAAACCAAGCATACTTAAGTATAACTGTGTTTAGTATATCACTGAGAAGTACATAAAAAGTAAACTGAAAGTATACTCACTTCCTTTTAGTTTAAAAGAAGTAACTAATGATACACTTGAATAAACTTCTTTTTTGTAAGGGCAGTCCTGGCACTGAGCTGCAACCACTATTGTTTATATCTAACAACAACCACTCGTTTACACACTCGTTTATCTGGAAATCATCACGCATGATGATACTCCATCCATCCATCCATTATGTTTCGCTTTGTCCCGCTAGGTAGAGTCACTGGGAGCCACCTGAAGCCAATCTCAAGCCAATCCCAGCATCATCAGGTGAAGACGAGGGTACACCATGGACGGGTCACCAGTCCATTGCATAGCCAACACACACTCACTCACACCTACGGGCAGTTTAGAGTGAGCGATCAACCTAACATGCATGTGTTTGGACTGTTGTTTTTTTCTTTCTCTTATATAATGAAGTATTTACAGGATTAATATAATCTGAGATTGTTTTGTGGCTTGTTTTGCAAGTAAAAGGCACCAAAATCTACACTCACGCAGTAAACATGGCGCGTTCAGATGGAATATTTTGATTGGACAGTTAACAATATCGCATGGTGGTCTATTTGCACGGTGCTGTATTTAGTCTGCATTTGATGGAGTCTGGTCTCCGTCTACAGTATGTGGAGGCTAACCGTGTTAATATGAGGTTAATATTGCTGCCAACATTCACATTAAAGTGCATTTGTGGTGCCGGGCGACTGTAATCCACACATTACTCAAACAATTAAGACCTGAATTAACCTGCTGACGGCACCTTGCATACTGATGATGGACATGTGTGCGTTGCCATTTAACAGATCTGGCCGCGGCTGGAATACTAAACGCGGCCTTGGCCTTAATGTGGCTAATTTGATGGAACTCTGTTTGCCCTCCAATATTTGAGGCTGCTAATTTCCTCCGATTGTTTTTCCCAGAGGCAATGACTCAAAAGGGCATGTGAGTAAACCACTTAAACCTGGGCGATCAAACGGTCCCTGCTTCATTCCACTAATGAGCACTTGGAACCTGTTGGTATTGTATATCCAGATTTATTGGCAATTAAATAAATACTTATTTGTTATCGGAAGATCCAGATATAGCAAATTTGCAATCTGATCTATTAAGTCTGATGTAAGAGGCTAAGTTCAGGACCAAATGTCTCGGCAGACCCTCAAATCAAATAACACAGAACTAGTAAACCGTCTCACAGTGGCTTCCTTGTACAATCAGACTACATTGGGGGTTAAATTCTTTCAGCTCTGCTTGTTAACACACCAGGGTCTGAGTCTCTACTGAGTCTCCACTGAGTTCCTACTGAGTCTCTTCTGAGTTTCTATTGAGTCTCTACTGTGTTTCTACTAAGTCTCTACTGAGTTTCTACTGAGTCTATACTTAGTCTCTATTGAGTCTCTACTGGGTTTCTACTGAGTCTCTACTTTGTCTCTACTGGGTTTGTACAGAGTCTTTTCTGAGATTCTACTGAGTGGTTTGCTTAGTCTATGCTGAGTCTTTACTGAGTCTCTACTGAGTCTTTGCTTAGTCTCTGCTGAGTCTTTACTGAGTTTCTACTGAGTCTTTACTTAGTCTCTACTGAGTCTCTGCTGTGTTTGTATGGAGTCTCTTCTGAGATTCTACAGAGTCTTTACTTAGTCTCTGCTGAGTCTTTACTGAGTTTCTACTGAGTCTCTATTGAGTCTCTACTGTGTTTCTGCTGAGTCTTTACAAAGTCTCTACTGATTTTCTACTGAGTCTCTACTTTGTATGGAGTCTCTTCTAAGATTCTACCGAGTCTTTACTGTGTTTGTACTGAGTCTTTACTGAGTTGTACAGTTTCTACTGAGTCTCTACTTAGTCTCTACTTAGTTTCTGTGTTTCTACTTAGTCTCTGCTGAGTCTCTACTGTGTTTCTACTTAGTCTCTACTGTGTTTGTACTGAGACTTTACTGAGATTCTACTGAGTCTTTACTTAGTCTCTGCTGCGTCCCTACTGTGTTTGTACTGAGTCTTTACTTAGTCTCTACTGAGTCTCTACTTAGTCTCTACTGAGTTTTTTCTGAGTCTTTACTGAATCTCTACCGAGTCTCTACTGAGCCGCTGAGGTTCTGTCTGTTCAGCAGCTGCGGTTCTGTGTTCCTAAAACTTTTTAGTTCTGATTCTAGAACTTTCCTTGTGATGAGAGAGAGAAGAAGAAGCAGTTGATTATAATTCTTACACCAATAAAGAAACACTAAGTTCGATACCACTGGACATTAGCACCACTGCTAAGAGATATACTGGTTCTTGGTGGATCTCCTTGATAAACTTTGCAGGTTTTATAGGGAGTTTTTTGCTATAAAGCCACATCTTAATGTTACGGTTCTAGCAGTTTTTATGTGCTAGATAGCTATTATCATCAGCCCTTGTTTAATTGACAAGCCTGAGAAATGCAGCACAAACTAGAAACTCCCTCTAAACCCCCCACAGTCTATTACCTAGATCCACAAAGAACCAGAACTAAAACCAAATAAAAAGTAAACTTCAGTCACCAAACATCTCCTGGCCGATCAGCTACGCTCGGAAGGTGAAGGTGGGTTAATTTGATTTAAGGGACTGTTGTGTTATGGACTTCAGTGACAGCTGCATTGCAATCTATCTGATATTCATATAGCAGCTGCAGCAGAGATATGGAGCCACTGGAAGCCAATCTCCATGCTTGACATTTCCATTAGCCTGTCTGTCAGCTGCTAACTGGTCCTGTTCTCCAGAGAGGAGCTACATTAGGTGCATTTTGCCTGAAATTACACATGTGGATCCCAAACCGCCCCTGGAGCGCTCTGGATAGAACACTGAAGCTGTGGAGAAGCTACAGAACGTCTTTCTTCCTGCTATTAATAAGTTATGTTCCTGTCTGGACTGTTGAGATCAAACTATGGGTCAAAGCTCAGGGTCACTAGAAGGTTCTTCAACTTTGCACGAAGGTGTTGTTTCAGAGTCAGCAATCAATCATATGCAGCCTGTGTAGTTAATGCTACAATGACTGTAATATGAAGCTACCAGCTAGGTTAGATGAATCCAGATGAGCAGAGCTGTAGAAGATCAATTTTCTGAATGAAATTCTAATAAAATTATTATCTAGAATAAAGACAAATGTTGATAATTCTACTTTCTGCTAGCACCTCTATGGCAGGGGTGTTTAATTAGAATTCAGTACGGTCCAGTTAGAGTAGATATCCTCAGGCCGAGGTCGCCTACTGATTTACTACTGAGTATTCAGACATACTAGCCACGCTCGCCTATCGATTTACTACTGAGTATTTAGACATACTAGCCGTGCTCGCCTACTGATTTACTACTGAGTATTCAGACATACTAGCCACGCTCGCCTACTGATTTACTACTGAGTATTCAGACATACTAGCCACGCTCGCCTACTGATTTAATACTGAGTATTCAGACATACTAGCCACGCTCGCCTACTGATTTACTACTGAGTATTCAGACATACTAGCCACGCTCGCCTACTGATTTACTACTGAGTATTCAGACATACTAGCCACACTCACCTACTGATTTACTACTGAATATTCAGACATACTAACCGTGCTCGCCTACTGATTTACTACTGAGTATTCAGACATACTAACCGTGCTCGCCTACTGATTTACTACTGAGTATTCAGACATACTAACCGTGCTCGCCTACTGATTTACTACTGAGTATTCAGACATACTAGCCACACTCACCTACTGATTTACTACTGAGTATTCAGACATACTAGCCGCGCTCACCTACTGATTCACTACTGAGTATTCAGACATACTAGCCGCGCTCACCTACTGATTCACTACTGAGTATTCAGACATACTAGCCACGCTCACCTACTGATTCACTACTGAGTATTCAGACATACTAGCCACGCACGTCTACTGATTTACTACTGAGTATTCAGACATACTAGCCGTGCTCGCCTACTGATTTACTACTGAGTATTCAGACATACTAGCCACGCTCGCCTACCGATTTACTACTGAGTATTTAGACATACTAGCCGTGCTCGCCTACTGATTTACTACTGAGTATTCAGACATACTAGCCACGCTCGCCTACTGATTTACTACTGAGTATTCAGACATACTAGCCACGCTTGCCTACTGATTTACTACTGAGTATTCAGACATACTAGCCACACTCACCTACTGATTTACTACTGAATATTCAGACATACTAACCGTGCTCGCCTACTGATTTACTACTGAGTATTCAGACATACTAGCCGCGCTCACCTACTGATTTACTACTGAGTATTCAGATATACTAGCCGCGCTCACCTACTGATTTACTACTGAGTATTCAGACATACTAGCCGCGCTCGCCTACTGATTTACTACTGAGTATTCAGATATACTAGCCGCGCTCACCTACTGATTTACTACTGAGTATTCAGATATACTAGCCGCGCTCACCTACTGATTCACTACTGAGTATTCAGACATACTAGCCACGCACGCCTACTGATTTACTACTGAGTATTCAGACATACTAGCCACGCTCGCCTACTGATTTAATACTGAGTATTCAGACATACTAGCCACGCACGCCTACTGATTTACTACTGAGTATTCAGACATACTAGCCGTGCTCGCCTACTGATTTACTACTGAGTATTCAGACATACTAGCCACGCTCGCCTACTGATTTAATACTGAGTATTCAGACATACTAGCCACGCACGCCTACTGATTTACTAATGAGTATTCAGACATACTAGCCGTGCTCGCCTACTGATTTACTACTGAGTATTCAGACATACTAGCCACACTCGCCTACTGATTCACTACTGAGTATTCAGACATACTAGCCGCGCTCGCCTACTGATTTACTACTGAGTATTCAGACATACTAGCCGCGCTCGCCTACTGAATTACTACTGAGTATTCAGACATACTAGCCACGCTCACCTACTGATTTAATACTGAGTATTCAGACATACTAGCCACGCACGCCTACTGATTTACTACTGAGTATTCAGACATACTAGCCGTGCTCGCCTACTGATTTACTACTGAGTATTCAGACATACTAGCCACGCTCACCTACTGATTTACTACTGAGTATTCAGACATACTAGCCACGCTCACCTACTGATTTACTACTGAGTATTCAGACATACTAGCCGCGCTCACCTACTGATTTACTACTGAGTATTCAGACATACTAGCCACACTCACCTACTGATTTACTACTGAGTATTCAGACATACTAGTCGCGCTCACCTACTGATTTACTACTGAGTATTCAGACATACTAGCCACACTCGCCTACTGATTTCACTACTGAGTATTCAGACATACTAGCCACGCTCACCTACTGATTTACTACTGAGTATTCAGACATACTAGCCGCGCTTACCTACTGATTTACTACTGAGTATTCAGACATACTAGCCACACTCGCCTACTGATTTCACTACTGAGTATTCAGACATACTAGCCACGCTCGCCTACTGATTTACTACTGAGTATTCAGACATACTAGCCACACTCACCTACTGATTTACTACTGAATATTCAGACATACTAACCGTGCTCGCCTACTGATTTACTACTGAGTATTCAGACATACTAACCGTGCTCGCCTACTGATTTACTACTGAGTATTCAGACATACTAACCGTGCTCGCCTACTGATTTACTACTGAGTATTCAGACATACTAGCCACACTCACCTACTGATTTACTACTGAGTATTCAGACATACTAGCCGCGCTCACCTACTGATTCACTACTGAGTATTCAGACATACTAGCCGCGCTCACCTACTGATTCACTACTGAGTATTCAGACATACTAGCCACGCTCACCTACTGATTCACTACTGAGTATTCAGACATACTAGCCACGCACGTCTACTGATTTACTACTGAGTATTCAGACATACTAGCCGTGCTCGCCTACTGATTTACTACTGAGTATTCAGACATACTAGCCACGCTCGCCTACCGATTTACTACTGAGTATTTAGACATACTAGCCGTGCTCGCCTACTGATTTACTACTGAGTATTCAGACATACTAGCCACGCTCGCCTACTGATTTACTACTGAGTATTCAGACATACTAGCCACGCTTGCCTACTGATTTACTACTGAGTATTCAGACATACTAGCCACACTCACCTACTGATTTACTACTGAATATTCAGACATACTAACCGTGCTCGCCTACTGATTTACTACTGAGTATTCAGACATACTAGCCGCGCTCACCTACTGATTTACTACTGAGTATTCAGATATACTAGCCGCGCTCACCTACTGATTTACTACTGAGTATTCAGACATACTAGCCGCGCTCGCCTACTGATTTACTACTGAGTATTCAGATATACTAGCCGCGCTCACCTACTGATTTACTACTGAGTATTCAGATATACTAGCCGCGCTCACCTACTGATTCACTACTGAGTATTCAGACATACTAGCCACGCACGCCTACTGATTTACTACTGAGTATTCAGACATACTAGCCACGCTCGCCTACTGATTTAATACTGAGTATTCAGACATACTAGCCACGCACGCCTACTGATTTACTACTGAGTATTCAGACATACTAGCCGTGCTCGCCTACTGATTTACTACTGAGTATTCAGACATACTAGCCACGCACGCCTACTGATTTACTAATGAGTATTCAGACATACTAGCCGTGCTCGCCTACTGATTTACTACTGAGTATTCAGACATACTAGCCACACTCGCCTACTGATTCACTACTGAGTATTCAGACATACTAGCCGCGCTCGCCTACTGATTTACTACTGAGTATTCAGACATACTAGCCGCGCTCGCCTACTGAATTACTACTGAGTATTCAGACATACTAGCCACGCTCACCTACTGATTTACTACTGAGTATTCAGACATACTAGCCACGCTCGCCTACTGATTTACTACTGAGTATTCAGACATACTAGCCACGCTCACCTACTGATTTACTACTGAGTATTCAGACATACTAGCCGCGCTCACCTACTGATTTACTACTGAGTATTCAGACATACTAGCCACACTCACCTACTGATTTACTACTGAGTATTCAGACATACTAGTCGCGCTCACCTACTGATTTACTACTGAGTATTCAGACATACTAGCCACACTCGCCTACTGATTTCACTACTGAGTATTCAGACATACTAGCCACGCTCACCTACTGATTTACTACTGAGTATTCAGACATACTAGCCACGCTCGCCTATTAACTTGTATTTGAGCTTGTATATCAGTTTCTGGTCACTCTTTCAGTAACCAGTCCTGGCACTGAGCTGCAACCAGTACTGTCTATATCTAACAACTACCACTCGTACATACACTCATTTATCTGGAAATCATCACACATGATGATACTCCATCCATCCATCCATTATGTTTCTCTTTATCCCGCTAGTTGGAGTCACCGGGGGCCACCTGAAGCCAATCTCAAGCCAATCCCAGCATCATCAGGTACTATGGACAGCTCGCCAGTCCATCACATGGCCAACACACACACACTCACACCTACGGTCAGTTTAGAGTGAGGATCCTAACATGCATGTGTTTGGACTGTGGAAGGAAACCGGAGAACCCGGAGGAACCCACTCAAACACAGAGAGAACATACACACTCCACACAGAACCACCCGGACCGGGAATCCAACCCAGATCATCTTACTGTGAGGAGACATGATGATACAATTCAGACATGTCTCTTTGGTTCACAGAAATTATTAAGCTTCCTCTGAAGGACTCTGAGGCTTCCTCGCTACCGAGTCAGCCTGAGGCTCACACATGAGCGATCTGCCTCCGACTGCTTTCCATCAGAACACGTAGCAGTGAAACGGTATGGAAGGCTTTTTCTGCTGAAAAAAAAAAACAGCCCATAAATAACCTGGGCCGGGCCGGAGGCGTCTCCCCACGAGGAGAACACATGGAAGATGAAGCGAGAGAAGCTCTGACGCACCGGGCCTCGGGTGAGGGGTACTGACATTTCGCAGCCACGACAGCGCGAGAGCAGCGAACGCCACTGCGATGATGAACAGCAGCCCTAACGACGTGCGGGGGATGCTCGGAAGCAGCAGACTTCCTTCCAATTCTCAATTAAACCATCATTTCAAATCTATTGTCCTTTTGTAGGTTCTTTGTTTTTGGAGGACAATCGAACACTGCAGCTCATCTCTTGACGCAAAGTTGGTGTTAGTCAACCTCCAGCTGTTCTCCCTCAGCACGAGGAGAGTGCTCGAATGATAACTGAGTAGGATTTTGGACTCTGAGATATTCAGTCTCGGCCAGTGCAGTCCCCCCAAACACCATATGTGCATATGTTCGGCCTGTTATGGGTGTAGTATATATATATATATGTATATTGTTGCTGTCCAATGAAAAACAGGTATCTCCAAAATGGCAACTTTACAGTTGAGGCCAAAAACTGTCTTTAATTTTAATGGAAGTCGACGGAACCAGAATTTTTTTCAAGTTATTTTGGAGGATTTCTATTGGTCCATTTATCATGATATTTCATTACAATATAAATTACAATATGGTTTTCATTGGACAGCGACTATATATATATATATATATATATATATATATATATATATAAGTATATATAAACACACAGACCAACCTCTGGTAATATATATATATATATATATACACACACATCATCGCTGTCCAATGAAAACCATGGAGGCACGTGTTTTTCATTGGACAGTGACGATATACCACGATACTGTCCATATATATATATATATATGCTCCATAATAGCTTGGGAAAAAATCTGGTTCCATTGACTTACATTGAAAGTAAAGTATGTTTTTAGGTCTCTCCTGTGCCTATCCTTTGTTGCATTACTCATTACTGACTTCCACACTGTCTGGAAGCAACATCAGTACAAGAACTGGGCCTTTGGAGCTTCATCAAACAGGTTTCCACAGCCGAGCAGCTACACACAAGCCTTCCGATAACACTGTGCAATGCCAAGCGTCGGCTGGAGGGGTGTAAAGCATGCTTGCAACTTTGTGGTAACAGTTTGAGGAAGCACCTTTTCAGTTCCAGCATGACTGGAATTGTGGGCCATCTCATCTCATCTCACCTTTTAACATAATGGGCACAAACTACCACAAACACACCCCTGAAGAGTGGAGGCTGTTATAACCACAAATCAGAGGGACAACATATCAATGCCCATTGATTTGGATTGGGATCCTAAGTAGCTCATACAGGTGTCCACATACTTTTGTCCATTGTTAAGCAGCCGCCTCTGAAGACATGCAGACGGAATGGGCACGAATATGAAATAAACATCTCTGAAAATGAAATAAACATTTATTCTCGCGCTGCTGGAACACATACCTGAGCAGATGCTGCATTAAAAAAACAATTACTATTCAGACAGCACCGCCCACCGCTGCGCCCTTCCTGATAGGCTAGAAATCAGAAGCGGTTGTCAGGTGGTCTTTAAGGAGCGACACTCTCCATCTGCACTTTTATTCTGGAGGGTCTCTAACTGCACTCTAATGACTCCCCTCTCTCTCTCTGTCTGATTGTGTGCTATTGTTGCGGGTTACGCGGGGGAGCGGGTAATTAATTGTGCCGAGGCGTTATTAATGGGGATCCGCTCCGAGGAGCGTCTATTATTAGCGTCTAAATAAAAAGCCACTTGTGGCTTCTCGGCTCCCGTTCAGGGAATTGGCTGCATTGTTGAAATTCCCCGAAACCCTTCTGGTGAAAAGGGCTACGCCGGCACCGACACTGCGTTCATAACGGGGTCTGAATAAATCACACATATGCTGCTGCACATCTTCACGTCTGATAAATACAGATATAATTTCATTTACTGTCAGAACCAGATGATGCTGGTCAACCCGCACGCCCATCGCTGGCTAGAGAACCACTCAGCTTGCCTGGTGGGCTTTGCAAAGCAAGAGCAAGTAGAACTGGACACACAGACCAGGAGGCGTCCCATGCTGGTTTAAGCTGGTGTGATGTTGGTTTAGGTGGTCACCCAACCAGCATACCAGCATCAAAACACAACATATGCTGCCTTTGCTGGTGACCGTTAATGAACCATGTATTCCAAGCTGTTGCTATAAATGGTTTCCCAGGTGGTTGCTGCGGTGGTTGCTAGGCTGTTGATTGCTAAGGTGTTTTTTAAGCTGTTGCTATGGTATCCCAGATGGTTGCTAAGGTGTTGGTGGGCCATTGCTATGGTATCCCAAGTGGTTGCTAAGGTTTATATGCTGGTGACCAGCAAAACCTATTTTGATGCTCAGCTATGTTGACCAGCATACCACAACTGATGCTGGTTTTACTGGTGACCAGCATATTAACTCATATTGCTAGTTGACCAGCAAACCAGCGCTCAAAACACAACTTATGCTGGTTTTGCTGGCGACCATTGATGGAGGCCACCAGCACCAGCATATGGTTTATCTGGTCACCCATCGTGGTTATGCTGGCTGACCAGCACACCAGAAATAAAACACAACATATGCTGGTTTTGCTGGTGACCAGCATTATAACATTTATTGCTGGTTGACCAGCAAACCAGCACCCAAAATATCGTCTATGCAGCCTTTGCTGGTGACCATTAATGGACATTAATATACTGGTCACCAGCAAAACCTGTATAGGTTGCATTTTGATGCCCAGCTTGGTTGACCATCATACCAGTATCAAAACATAACTAATGCTGGTTTTGCTGGTGACCAGCATATTAACTCATATTGCTAGATGACCAGCAAACCAGCGGTCAAAACACAACTTATGCTGGTTTTACTGGTGACCAGCATATTAACTCATATTGCTAGTTGACCAGCAAACCAACGGTCAAACCACAACTTATGCTGGTTTTGTTGCCGACCATTGATGGATGTTATAATGCAGGTCAGCAGCACCAGCATATGGTTTATCTGGTCACCCATCATGGTCATGTTGGTTGACCAGCAAACCAGGATTAAAATACAACATGTGCTGGTTTTACTGGTAATCAGCATATTAACATTTATTGCTGGTCGACCAGCAAACCAGCGCCCAAAACCCAACTTATGCTGGTTTTGCTGGTGACCAGTCTCGATTTTCTATACTGGTTTGTCTATCAGGGCGACTAAGGCGACTGTGCTACACTATCACCTCACTAAAATATCATTGGTCACCATCAGAAAACCATACTCTTTCTTTGCGGCAGAACAAATATTCAGTGGCCACTACGGCCAGTGCAGCCTCCATGGGACATCTTTTCTGATTGGTTCTGATTGGCCGCCTTTCACAGCTCAAAGTTTAGCAGAGCTGATAGCTCACTGTGCCTTTCATTCAGAATGACTGACTTCCAGCTGCCTTATTGATGTAAACAAAGTCATTCAGATCTGTTCACAGTGGTTGTGAATGGAACCAGACGTCCACCTCTAAAAGCTCCCTCACAGACAGTTATTACAGTAAATGGCCAAAGAAACTTCCAGATTTTACAGATTTTACCATTAACATTCCATATAACTACCCAGAAGACTCGTGAAGCTTCACTGCTGGTTTTAGATATAAATATAACGTCACCCCTGTGATGAAAACTCACTACTTATGTAGAAATATAGAAAAATCTGGGAATTACTCTTTAAACTCTCTAGATGTCTGGGTCCCATCACCACCACCGCACAATTCCAACAGCACACGTTTCCGGAGCTTTGCTTGTTTTTGTTATTTCATTGTTTACAATCAGATCAAATGCTTATTATCATCTATCACCAGCTTCTCAGACACCAGCGGGTAATTTTTAGATGTTTCTGCAGGCAGAGTCTGTCAAAACATCATACTACTCGATCGTACTAATGCAAACCTACA
This sequence comes from Megaleporinus macrocephalus, assembly GCA_021613375.1. NCBI lineage: Eukaryota > Metazoa > Chordata > Actinopteri > Characiformes > Anostomidae > Megaleporinus > Megaleporinus macrocephalus. Next base: position 47,310,807 of record CM038709.1, read on the forward strand.
CGGCGTGCGTCAGGGTCAACAGCCCAATATAGAAACATGGGTAGAGTTGACAGACCGCCGCCGCTGCTGGTAGGAGCGCTTCTGCTCAGATGTTGTGTTTGTCCCCGCTGGGCAGCAGAGAGAATGAAATATCACACGTTTTTAGGCCCTCTCGGATCACAAACCGAGCACTGAATAACCCGATGAAGCTCTGATAACAAAACATAGACGTTTTTTTTTTCAAGAGCTGAACGTGTAGACAAGAGGAATGAAGTCTATGTAGGTATTTTAACCAGTTAAACTTAAACGTTGCCCCTTAGAATCACTATAAAAGCCAAAAAATTAAACATTCAGTACATTTTTTGCTGCATTTTCTATTTAAACTGTCACAATGATGTACCGCTGGCCGAGCTAGCTCGATGTTTTGTTCTGAAATCTCACCAACGACAACTTAAAATATTGTAATCAATGTAAAAGAAACCATGAACAAGCCATTCAAGGGACTCTTATTCTGAAAAAGACTGTCCATATAGTCAACACACAATAAAAATAAATAAAAACAAAAGCCAACTTATTAACACCTTAGCAACCACCCGCTACATAGCTACAGCCAGCCTACCAACACTTCAGCAACCACCTGCAATACCATACCAATAGCCAACCAATCAACACCTTAGCGAAGACCTACGATACCATAGCAATAGCCATTCTATCAACACCTTAGCAACTGCTTGTGATACCATAGCTACAGCCAACCTATCAACACCTCAGCAACCACCTGCTATACCATAGCAATAGCCAACCAATCAACACCTTAGCGAAGACCTCCAATACTATAGCAATAGCCATTCTATTAACACCTTAGCAACCGCCTGTGATACCATAACTACAGACAACCTATCAACAACCCAGCAACCACCTGCAATACCATAGCAATAGCCAACCTAACAATACCTTAGCGACCACCTGCGATACCATGGCAATAGCCAACCAATCAACATCTTAGCAACCACCTGCTACATAGCTACAGGCCAGCTATCAACACCTAAGCAACCACCTGCAATACCATAGCAATAGCCAACCTATCAATACCTTAACGACCACCTGAGATACCATGGCAATAGCCAACCTATCAACACCTTAGCGACCACCTGTGATACCATAGCTACAGGCAACCTATCAACACCTTAGCGACCACATGGGATACCATCGCAACAGCTTAGAAACATATTAGCAATCACTTGGAAACACTCTACTACCAGTCTAGCAACACCTTAGCGACAATTTAGGATACCATAGCAATGGCTCATCAACACCTTAGCAACCATCTGGAATACAATCTTTAGCAATGACCCAGAAACACCACAGCAACCACCAAGGATACCACAGGAATGGCCTAGCATTACCACTAGCAACCACCTGGGATACCATCCATAGCAACAGCTTGGAATACAATAGCAACCACCTAGCAACCACAATGTGAGCTGTGCCCCAACAACTAGCAGCAACAGCAACTTTGTAGCAACACCATCACAGCTGCCTGGCGTTACTATGGAAACACAAAAAAACAATAAACAATTCTTATTTTCTAATAAAACCAGCAAAAAACTATTAAAAACCTGTACTGACATCATATTACAATCATCTTACACACATTTCACCTTACAGGAGAGAAAACAGTGACTCCAAGTGTTCACATGGAAACCGGCCAGCGTTCCTACGGTGACCGGAGGCCTGTTCCCAGACTTCTGCCTCCAAAACTGACGTTGCGAAACCTGAAGCGGAATCATTTCTACAGGATTCCGTTTGTTCAGACACAAAAGTAATAACGTACCCAATAATTCTGAATTACGACCCGAAGCCAGGGTGGCGCACCCAGATGACCTTGATAAGCAGAACTCAGGTCAGCCCGCGCTGCGTCATCCGTTCCGGGGCTTTTTGGCTCATTTCTGTTTTGGAAATGAAAACAAGAGGACAATAAAGTCCCTCCTTGAGCGAGCGTCCAAATTTATGACGGCTCCCCGAGAGGCTTTATGGAGCTCCGGCGCTCGGATGACGCAATAATCCAAAGAGGTCACAGGATATTTCTCCTGAGCTGGGAAGAAACTCTGCTGCATTCAGCCAAAGGTACAATCAGATTCCAGGCCTGACAGACCTCTCTATCACTGAGGAGGAATGGAGCCGATTTAGGAGGTCTAGTGGTGGTCCCGCTGCAACATAGTCTCCAATAACTCAGCCAAGTGTCTTACAGGCTATGATCTATGAAGGCTGCTTGTCTAGTGTATCGTAGTAACAGTATTGGTCAATACTGGATGTTCTTTACAGTAAAGGCCCAGAAATTAAACTGTAAGTGGAATATTTTGTTGAATGTAATGCATTTTGTACATTACAGCCAATAAAACTATATACATTAAAGATTAGGACCAACCGATATATCATTTAACTGCTAATAAGATATTAGCAACCACCTGCAATACCATAGCAATAGCCAACCTATCAACACCTTAGCGGCCACCTGCGATACCATGGCAATAGCCAACCTATCAACACCTTAGCGACCACCTGCGATACCATGGCAATAGCCAACCTATCAACACCTTAGCAACCACCTGTGATACCATAGCAATAGCCAACCTATCAACACCTTAGTAACCACCTGCGATAGAAACATCTTAGCAATCACTTGGAAACACTCTAGTACTAGTCTAGCAACACCTTAGCGACAATTTAGGATACCATAGCAATGGACCATCAACACCTTAGCAACCATCTGGGATACAATCTTTAGCAATGACCTAGTAACACCACAGCAATCACCAAGACTACCAGCAATGGCCTAGCATCAACACTAGCAACCACCTTGGATACCATCCATAGCAACAGCTTGGAATACAATAGCAACCACCTAGCCATTAAAACTATATGCGTCAAAGATTAGGACCAACCAATATATAATTTAACTGATGTTAAGATATTAGCAACCACCTGCAATACCATAGCAATAGCCAACCCATCAACACCTTAGCAACCACCTGTAATACCATAGCAATAGCCAACCTATCAACACCTTAGCGACCATCTGGGATGCAATCTTTAGCAATGACCTAGAAACACTGCAGGAATCACCAAGGATACTCCAGCAATGGCCAAGCATCACCACTAGCAACCACCTGGGATACCATCCATAGCAACAGCTTGGAATACAATAGCAGCCACCTAGCCAATAAAACTATATACATTAAAGATTAGGACCAACCAATATATCATTTAACTGATGTTAAGATATTAGCAACCACCTGCGATACCATAGCAATAGCCAACCTATCAACACCTTAGGGACCACCTGGGATACCATAGCAACAGCTTAGAAACATCTTAGCAATCATTTGGAAACACTCTAGTTCCAGTCTAGCAACACCTTAGCAACAATTTGGGATTTCCATTGGGATACCATGGAGATACCATGGAGATAATGACCACCCTCCCGTCCTGCTGAACGCTGTTGGAGGACTGACCATTAGGGCCTCCTCCTCACCATCACCAGCCAGCTCTCCTGTCCATTGGGCCAATCGCTACACCCTCAGTTACATCACTGTACACCATCCAGCACTGAGATAGGATGGGACTGTTTCAGCTCACGCCCACTTTACACAAAGACTCAGTCAGAGACTGCCTCAGTCAGAGACTGCCTCAGTCAGAGACTGCCTCAGTCAGAGACTGCCTCAGTCAGAGACTGCCTCTACCTGTGCAGCTTCTGAAGTATTTACCATTGAGCATATGTTTTCATGTATTTACCATACAGCGTATGTTTTCAGATGGGCCCACTGAAGGCCACAGATCTCGCCCTAAGCCTTGAAGATACTGATCTGGCCTGACGGGTCAAGACTGGTTGACTTATAGGGTGTGTCTCAAATCCTACTGAGCTCCTACATAGGCAGCATTTTACATCATAGTATGCGCTCCCGACATGTAGACTGTCCCAATTCTTACATACCTTAAACATACTGTCTACTGAGGAACCTTATTTAGACCTGATTTTAAAGAAGCATCCAACGCTTCCTCAGCCGCTAAAACAATCCCATGATGCACCGCAGGCTAATCTAGGAGCAGTGAAGTGGTTTTAAAATGTGAGTTATTTTGATTCTCTGGAGTTTTAATGTGTTTCTGGTCATATAATCACACAAAACAGTATTTTATTATCAACTCTGTAACGAGTCCTTCACCATTTACACTTTATACTCCAGACATTAGCATTTATGCTAGCAGATTTTTAAGCCTCTGGCTATTGTTTTAGATGCCGGCTGGTATCTTAGCAACCAGCTAAACCACCGGTGTCGTGCTGCAGTGGGCGGGAACAAGCCGTGACGCAGTCTCTCTCTAACTAGAGCGTCTCAGTAATCTGTTTACACACTCACTACCTAGACAGCCTACTTACACACTCACTACCTAGACAGCCTACTTACACACTCACTACCTAGACAGCCTACTTACACACTCACTACCTAGACAGCCTACTTACACACTTACTACCTAGACAGACTACTTACACACTCACTACCTAGACAGCCTACTTACACACTCACTACCTAGACATCCTACTTACACACTCACTACCTAGACAGCCTACTTACACACTCACTACCTAGACAGCCTACTTACACACTCACTACCTAGATATCCTACTTACACACTCACTACCTAGACAGCCTACTTACACACTCACTACCTAGACAGCCTACTTACACACTCACTAGGGTTTGAGACAGAGCCATTGACAGCCTGGACTTACATAGAAATACATGGTGTTTGCTAGTTTGAAGTTAGACCATGTTCAGACCAGACCAGGGGGTGAGAAAGAATAAAAGCTTATACTCTGAACTGGTCACTCTCTTCATTCTGAAGGCAAAAAAGAAGTTTCAACACCATCCAGACTTCAAACTGAGGTTCTCTCAGCTTTTCTTTGGTATTTAGCTTTTTAAACAGTGGGTCTCTTGTTTCCTTCCAAGGTTTCTTCCTCCAGTCTGAGGAAGTTCCTCCTCGCCACCGTTGCCTCTGGCACACTTCTGTAAAGATGTTATAAAAATTGAAAATTGAATTAAACTGAACAGTCCCGGATGGGACTGACATGTATCGTCGCATACAGTATCACAATATATATCATGATATCTATAGTATGTATCATGATATTTATAGTACAACATACAGCCCTACTTTACAATGGGCTTCACTCCCAACCACTCTGGATGCCTTTGTTTACGTCGCCACCACAGAAATTTGAAAAAAAACCATGATTTTTTTAAAGAATGGACCACAAATAGAATTAAAACAGATGGATAAAAGTTCTTTATTGGCTATCTACAGACAAACAGCTTGGGTCTGACCCTCGATGGCTTCCTTCTCTGGAAATGTTAAAAAAGAATTGGTAATCAAAACCGTAACCCCTCGCAGAGTTTCGTAGAACATGAGCAACACATTCGTCCGTTCGAAGCTTCGCGGTGGAGAGAAATCCGAGTACGGGACTTTATTTTGATTCTTTTTTTAAAAAGGACACCAAAGAGCTTTCACGATGCACAAGAGACGACGACGACGACGTAAACGCTGGCTGAACGTTGAGACGACGGCGGTACAACACAGGAAACGTGACGCGACGGGATGACGAGAAGAGCCGAAGCAGCCGACGTACCTGTCCAGGCAAAGTGCTTGTTCTTATCTTCTGGAAGATCGAAGGGCAGCTACAGCAGTTTGACACATACGTACACGTACACACAGTCACAGTGCGGGAGGGAAGTCCGGGTACACCTCCCGAAAGCGTCGAGCCCTTCTTCTCAAGAAACGAACGAATCCCAGGAAAAACGTCGCCGGCGCATCCACCAAATTCTCCCACGTATTGCAGCCAATCACAGTCTGTCGGTATGGATTGTCAACACAAAGTAAAACTGGGCAACGGAACGGAATAGAATATTCCAAGAAAAAGGAAAACAGGACTAAACAGAACCCGGCTTTGATCCCAGCAGGTCCGTCCTACCCAGACAAGCTGCTTGACCACGTTGAGGTCAGCCGCGCTACGCTAACTGGGACTCGGGCAGTCCTAGCAAGCCGCAGCTGGTTCTCCACAGCTGAGCCTGAAGATCGGCATCGTAAGAGGCCGCCGAGGACTGGACACGTCTTCCCTCGTACAGGTAACACCCGCCGACGCCTTCCAGCTCCGGAGAGGCCACGGCAAACACGGCCGTGTCCGCAGCCTGAGACGCCGTCTGTGGAGAAAACAGAATTTTCAAACGGTTACTTTGGCAAATAAACACGAGACAACACAGCAAACGTAGACGCTCAGCCAGGAGACCCCTGTCGTCTGAGGTTTCTTCATGTCATCTATAAGCACAGTGGGAACATGGAAGAACCATAATTCAGACATGGAGCTATGCAGAAACCGCCTTGTCTCTAGCTAGTGAGAACATTTCCATCCATCCATCCATTATCTTCTACTGTATCCTGCTAGTCGGGGTCACGGGGGGGTGGAGCCAATCCCAGCGGCATTGGGCGAAGGCGGGGTACAGCATGAACAGGTTGCCAGTCTATTGCATGGCACAGTGAGGATCCTAACATACATGTGTTTGGACTGTGGGAGGAAACCGGAGAACCCGGAGGAACCCATTCAAACACAGAGAGACCATACACACTCCACACAGAACCACCCAGACCGGGAATCCAACCCAGATCATCTTACTGTGAGGAGACAGTGCTGACCACTACACCACCATACTGACCACTACACCACCATACTAACCACTACACCACCATACTAACCACTACACCACCATACTAACCACTACACCACCGTACTGACCACTACACCACCATACTGACCACTACACCACCATACTAACCACTACATCACTGTACTAACCACTACACCACCATACTGACCACTACACCACCATACTGACCACTACACCACCGTACTGACCACTACACCACCATACTGACCACTACACCACCGTACTAACCACTACACCACCATACTGACCACTACACCACCGTACTAACCACTACACCACCATACTGACCACTACACCACCATACTGACCACTACACCACCGTACTAACCACTACACCACCATACTGACCACTACACCACCATACTGACCACTACACCACCATACTAACCACTACACCACCATACTGACCACTACACCACCATACTGACCACTACACCACCGTACTGACCACTACACCACCATACTGACCACTACACCACCGTACTGACCACTACACCACCATACTGACCACTACACCACCGTACTAACCACTACACCACCATACTGACCACTACACCACCGTACTAACCACTACACCACCATACTGACCACTACACCACCATACTAACCACTACACCACCATACTAACCACTACACCACCGTACTAACCACTACACCACCATACTAACCACTACACCACCATACTAACCACTACACCACCATACTGACCACTACACCACCATACTAACCACTACACCACCATACTGACCACTACACCACCGTACTGACCACTACACCACCATACTGACCACTACACCACCTTACTAACCACTACACCACCTTACTAACCACTACACCACCATACTAACCACTACACCACCATACTAACCACTACAACACCATACTAACCACTACACCACCTTACTAACCACTACACCACCATACTAACCACTACACCACCATACTAACCACTACACCACCATACTAACCACTACACCACCATACTAACCACTACACCACCGTACTAACCACTACACCACCATACTAACCACTACACCACCATACTAACCACTACACCACTGTGCCAACTTAGAACATTCCCTCTGTCCTCAAATGGAATGGGTATTATGTCTCTCTCCGTCTTTCAGTTCAACTGGCTGGTTGAGTGCGGTACATTACCGGTCCTAGGTTGACGGTAAATAGCTTCAGACCTGCTGCCTCTCTCACCTGCTGCTACACTGCTCCATAATGCACCTTCTCTTGTGAGGTTCTCACAGGGCCTTTGAGTCGTCCTGCTAATCTCAGCTACTTAAGATCCATCAGAGGTGCCACTGAAGCTCACCGTCAGCAGCCTGCAAAAATATGTAAAGCCCGCTCATTTTCTCAGGCTTAGAGCTTCAACTGATAAGCCCCTCCTGCCACAGATAGATTGAGAATAAGTCCCAACCTCTGGCAGGATATTCCAGACTGTCGAGCCCGGACGAGATGAAGCTCGTATTGTGTTAGGAGGAAAGTCCTGAGATGCCCTTCTTCTGACCTCAACTTTAAAACTGGAGATTTATTATAAACGAAACAAGCCAATTACGACAACACGCTCCAGAATGAAGTGACTCACGGTGCACATGCTGAAGGACAGTTAGCGCCTACCCCACATCAGTGGT